>VYZP01010285.1:4387-15183 GCA_013400635.1 Hypocryptadius cinnamomeus
GGGCGGGAGGGGAGGGAGCACAATGGAGCCTACGCACTTCGCAACTATGTAATTTTTGGAAATGACACCTACAATAACTAGAGCCAGCTCTTACCTGTGGCTCTCACTTTCAGAGATCTGTCCAGCTGAAGTGTGTCTGGGCAGTGTATATTGCAGTGACTCTGAAACAATCCTGCTCTGTCTGATGCATGGCGCTGCCTTCGTTGTAAACATATGCTAGCCACATAAGTGCTGAATAAAATATAGTGTTATTATTTGAATGGAAATGCCTAAAATGAGCACTTACAGTTTGTGTGCAGCTTATTATTCCTTCCTTCTCAACCTCATACTCTGAATAGCCCTTAAATTTTTCCAAATTGCAGTTTTCAGCTAGTTTAGAAATCCACAGGGACTTTGAATGAACAACTTCCATTCAGCAAAAATCCCTACAAGGTGAAGTATTTTGGGCCAGATCCAACACCACTGCTAGTGGCCTCCTTGTTTTCAGCAAGACACAGCCCTGTCCCCTGAGCCTTTCTCCACACAAGAGCAGTGTACAGGCAGTGCTGTGCTGTACCAAGGGTAGTCCCCCTTCGTCCACGTGGGGATGGGACATTGTTAGTGTCTCAATAAATGAAATCAGACTTGTTTTGACAAGCCATTCCCAACTCTTAGCCAAATCCATCAAATTAGGGTTTGCCTGTAAAATGCAAATACTCTCAAGCTAGCTGGAGACTGCGGCCTGCTCTCTAATGTCATTAGAACATTGTTTAGTATGGAGTAATTTCTCCCCAGAGTCGTTCTTATGCAGCCTGTTTGCCTCTGGAAGGGCTCATGGGAACAAACACTTGCAGGGCTGGGCTCTTTGTCACACATCTTTCCAAGTCAGCATTTCCCTGGAGTCGGGTTACACCAGGCCCTGCAGTGAGCTCACAATAACACCTTGTATCTGAAATTGAGGATGGATGTGAGTGTGCTTGTATTAGAGGCAGTTCAGAGTGATTTGCATTTTGTGTGCATTCAGGCTTATAGAGATTTGATTTCCCATCCATGACTGAAATGATTTAGGTAGCAGACTTTATCACCCAGCATCTTTATTGTAATGGATACAGTTGGGAACGTTTCTTGTTTTTGCATTAAAGATAACTTTGAAACGGGAGCTGTCAGCTCTGCCTCGTAGCAGCACAAAGCTCTTCATTCTAGAACACACATTATGTTTGATGCACTGTAGAGGTCTACTGAGCCCTGACAGATGAAGGGGCTGGTTATTTTAAATCCATCAGTTTATCTGCAGCAGCTCGAAGAGCAGCACTAGGCTTTCTGCAATACGTGCTTTGAGATGTGGTCTTTTCATCATTATGCAGTAGCCTCAGGAAAGATACTTGATCCTTACTTTGGTTATCAGCCTTCAGTTTTCCAAGTGAAACCCTCAGCATCCTGCTCATGAATGCATAATTGCTCTGGTTTAGACTTCATCAAAATGTCCAGAATGAATGACCTGGAGCTGAAGAAAAAACCTGATAGATTCTTTACTGCCCAATCAAAATCCTAAACGAACAGAATCTCATCTGTGAAGGGTCGTTCAATTCTCTCTTGAATCCAGCAATACTCCCTGCAATGTATGTGCTACAAATACATGAATAAAACATTTTCAGGCTTTTCAGAATTGAAACGAGACTCTTTCTTTTATGCTTTCAGCTTAGCAGGAGCTATGCTTTAACAACTGATGGGTGTACAATATAAAATTTGAGCACACAGCAGAATTAAATCGTGGTAGCTTGGTTTTGCTGCATAAACTGAATGATCACATTCCACCAAAATCTCTCTTGAATGACCTAGCGTGAAAAGTATTCTTTATGTGGCACAAATTATTAAAGGAAGCAACGCCTCTGTAAAGCAATTGTTCTGTTTCCCGCTTTTCAACCACTCTCATTGAAAGCACAGCGTGGACTTTTTTCAGATCGCTTAGTGTGCACAAGCTGGACTTCAAGTCTGTGTTCATTACGCTGAAATATGTAAACTTCACGTGACAAAAACTGTGTATTTTCTTCACTGAGTTGTATAAAATGCAGATGGTTTTTGAGGAGTAAGACTGAACCTTGAGTTTGGGGGGATATATACACCTGAGTACAATAACAAATGCATTTTGTGTGATTGCTTCGACTAGTAGGATTCAAAACTGAGCACATACAGCTCATGATAGCAATTAAAACCATAATAACAAGAATTAAAATATTAAAATGCGTAGAAAGCATGTTGTGAGAACCTTCCTTGTTTTAGGAAGCAGGAAGAATTTCCTCTGAAAACAGATTATCTGGTAGCTGTTCAGTTATGAAGACAGTTTGAAGCATGTTAGTAGAATGAAAGCGGACTTCACTGAATCACAGAACATGATATAGAACATGGATTTGATGGAGTCTTTGCTCAAACATGGCAGTTTCATGTTTTAGTATGAAGAAGTTTTTAAACAATGAGGAAGAAAAGTCCTTTGGCAGGGCTGTGTGAGTAATGCAAAGAAGAAGGCATCATTATTCTGAGACACAGCAATGACATTTGCTGTCATATTTCTGCTATCTACATTTTTTAAAATATGTTTTCAAAAACTTGCTGGCATTTTGTGACTTTTTATATTTCCAACAGTATCTTCAACTTAATTTTTTAAAGCTGTTGTCATTACTCTGATTTCATTGTCTTTCCTGTTTCAGGAAACGAACACAAAATTACATGCAACACAGTAATTTTTTCTCATTGGAATTAGCCTCCATTCCAAAATTCTCCGGCTTCTGTAAGGTGTGCCCTCTTGCAAAGTGCCATCAGTAAATGAGCCAACCCGAAGCACTACTGGGATGACAGACGGGATATTTTCTTCCCTGCTAATTTGTGTTTTTACTGAAATTAAAATATCAAAAGAACATACAGCTATTTTCAGAACACCAACTCCACAGTAATTTTGTCCTGTTCATCTGGCACTGACCTGAGGCCTCTGACACAGTTTCACTGTAAGCAAAAGCACATTGCCAGTATGGTGGAGGAACAGGATGAGAGGCAAAGCAGCCACACATACTCCTGTGACCTTACTGAGACATCAGCTTTGATCCCAAAATGTGTGATCCATTCCACTAAGGATTTAGTGGATTTTGCTAGGCAGCTGATGGGGGTCTGTGACTTTAATTAGTGTTTCAATGTGTTTACATTTAGTGGGTCTGTTCTTACTCAGCAGTGCAGGCTGACATTGTTCAACTTGTGCTTCATTCTTTTCTTCTTTCCCTCCAGTCTGATATGAAGTGTTCCTCAGAGCAGAGGCAGACTGTGCTGAGAGCTTGCAGAACACCTGGTAGGCATTAGCCACTGGTCAGCAGGTCTTGCACCATTTTCTGTAACAGCAGTAATTAAAGCCCAGGCCTTCAAAGGTAATTTGGTGCCTGACTTGAATTCCTGTTAAGATCAGTGTCCTTGTGGGTTGTAGTTCGATGGCCTTCTGTGTAAAATCCATGTATAATGCTGAAAGCTCTTATGGACCTCATGGGATCGCTGCTTATTTTTCTCTTCTGTTTTGTGTGCCTGCTTCTTTTGCTTCCTGTACTCCAGAACCTCTGATTGTTATGGCAGAAGGAGTGTCTGTAAATATTGTTCCACCAAGGTGGTGTCTTTCACCTCTGCTGCAGCTGGACAGGGGGAATTTCACGAGGTCAGAGCTGCCTGGGCTCCGCGGTCTGCCCTCACTCCTGTCCCAGGCCTTCACATGGGGATCAGCACCCTTCCAGAGCAGCCACACCCCTTGGTGGAACAATATTTACAACCCAGGGACAGCTCAGGGCCCCAGTCAAGCCCCAGTTTTGGGCTTGAGCCAATCATTGCACTAAAGATCAGAATGATGGGTTTATATCGATCTCTGACAAGGAAGAAGGAGGGGCTGAGTGAAAGGCTGATGAACGGACAGTATGGGAAATTGCACCCTTTTCCAGATGGACCCTTCAAATTTGATTTCCAGTGGCACTGAAATACTGTATTTACTCTTACTTATGAGCTGAATATAGCTAATTATAGTTAATATGTATGCAATATATCCATGTTAATATATTTTATATAGCTAGTATAGAGAATTATAGCTAATAGGTTAGAGCTAAGTGGCTTTTAAGATGGTTTCAGCCCCAAAGAGCTTGCAGTCATGCTGGGTTTGTTCCATCTGGGGAAAGGAGAAAACATTGTGTTTAATTGCTGTCCTGCACATGACAGGGTGGGGTGTCAGAGAGATTGGGGCAGGAGTTGGGTTAGGACATAGTAGATTTGCTGGGGAAAAGGACTCTGCAAAAAATAAAGAAACTTCTCAAAAATGCTTAAGGCAAACCCTTCAAAAGAAATCTTATAAGCTTCAAATAAGAAGTGCTGTGTCCAGTTTTGGACACTGCAATTAGCAGATATCAACTGGTAAAATTTGGAGTAAAGCAATCAAAATCACAACAGTTCTAGACGGGAAAAAAGTAGAAAGAGTGGAGCATATTTAGCTACAAAAATGAAAAGTAGGAAGCGTATTGAAACCTGCAGGTAAAAGACAGTTGCTGAGATATAGGGACAGAGCCTGTCCTTCCTGTGTGCTGTGAAGATAACAAGTCATGTCCATAAGCATTGACCGAGGTTGCTGGGGAAGGTTGAGGATGTTTCTGGAAGCAGGTTAGACAAACACCATTTCAAAACAATTCAGATCCAGCTGATCATACCTTTGGGCAAGAGGAAGGCTGGAGGGCCTCTCACAGCCCTTCTTTCCCGTCTGGTTCCAAGATAATAGTGTTGATGCAAGGATTTGGGGCATCTGGGGAAGCAGTGTGGCCTCGTTATGTAGGACTGGCAGGGTTGTTATAAGGACAAGGGTAAATAAGGAAAGACAGACAGCTTGCGTGGATGAAAGGTAATTTTAATGATGCTGCATGGTGGGATAAGGAATTGTAATCAAATCACTATTTCCCTGCTTTTGGAGTTAACTTGATTGCCCCTTAGTGGAGACCTCCACGAGCACTGAAGCCAAGGGAGTCCTGGTGTCTGACAGACACTTTCTGAGTGAGCTGAGTCTTTAGAAAGACTCACTGTCTCTCACATGGGACGAGTGTAGGTTGTTTTCAATCTCTTAATTAAGGCTTTCAGAGGATGCTTTTCTTTTCCTTAACCCCCTTATTTTCATAGGATGAGCAGGAATTTAATTCTGTTTATGGCTTTGACCACCCTGTTAAAATGTGTTGGCATGGGTCAGTGGGTTCCAACACTTGAATTAAGGATATGTGAAGATGCACATGCACCACGTGGTCATGTAAGCTTAAAGTCAGTTAGACAGGCTAGAAATTATGTGAGCTTTAAATAATAAAAGTTATCCTCCCTTTGATGGCATGAGTGAGACAGTAAGGAAGTTCAAAGAAGTTGTTTCTTAATGCTTTATTCCTTGAAATATGCTCCTGTATGTGGCAACACTTAAATCAAATGGTGATAAGACATTTGTCAAATAGCTCAAATTTACTCTGCTTGAAATTGAAAGAGGAGTTACTGAAATTTTAGTAAGTGCACAGGAAACCTGAAGCTCATAATATACTATGAAAGGTTTGTTTGTTTTGTCTAATTTACATCTTTCAACCTTTCATTTTCTGTAGAAGGAGGTAGAATATGAATTGCTTTTTTTAACGCCGCAAAGATTCTCTAAAGGTTACTATAGTCTCTGTAGTCCATTCAGCACATTCAGAATGCAAATTAGTTCCACATCAGAGTCTTTTTGTGAGGCTTTTCATTACAGGGGGACATGTAAAGCACTCGAATTCCTTTTTTAATTTCAGATAAAGGTGGATCAAAAAGTGGATAGATCTCTTTATTTGTATTTTTAAGAGTCTTTTTAATACTTTTTCCTATCAAACATGAAAAGGAAAACAGTTGCATTTCTAGGCATATGGGGACCCCTTTGAAGCACTGAGCAAAGGAATGCTTAATACTTTGAAACTATGTACTATTGAAACTATCAATTACTTGAACATTTTTCAAAGGCAAAACAGGATCCTCACCAGACCAGCTTCATGTCTCGTTTTTCTTGTTCTGAGAGATTGTCTATCTGTATTGTAATGAGAAGATGGTCAGACTAGCTTAATGTTTAGCACTTCTTACTTTTCATCTTCAAAATGGTTTGTGAATATCAAGCAGGCATATCAACTTGAGTTTCTCTAGAAAACACTTGTGTTGAATAGATCATGAACAGATCATGACTTTTTGAAAAATCTTGTGGCAGTTGTTAAACACTAGTGGTAATTTTAAAACCTTCCAAAAATTAAATGGGGCAAAATCATGTTTTAAGTTTTTTGGGTTTTTTTTTCCAAACTAAAATAACACCTGTTGGATTTCTAGTGATAAATAACATTGCTGAAGACTTTGTATTACTGAGGCCCGGCCTTGTAATTTTGACTCAGGTTTTTGTTGAGGCCAAAGACTGCAGCCCTGAATTCTGTTTGAAGCAATTGTTTTATTATTTTCAATGTGTAGGGGTTGATTAAAGCCTTTGTGACTCCTCCCATTCATCTTGTTCTTGCTTCCATTTTACTACCACTTTTAGAATGCATCAACAGAGATGGAAAGTCTACCAAGAAAGGCAGGGAAGATACCATAAAAACCTGGTATCATAAAGGTTTATGGTGAGAAAACTGTTTGGGGAGGTGGCTTTTATTCTCTAAAAAGCTCTGAATTATCAGGCAATACATAAAGACTGCAGTGCTAGAAAAGGTGATGGAGAGAAGAAATGGACCAGTTAATTTGTTCAGTTCTGATATCTGGTACTGCTGGATGCTTATTTAATAAGTCTTGACTCCTGACATGTGCAGTGGTTAAAACAATGAAAACCTCTTCATCCCAAAGGAAGAAATAATTTGGAAAAGTCCTGGAAGATTTCTAAGGAGGAGCGACACCACTGCACATCTTTATATTGTTGAACATTCAATATATTTATATAAGGAAAAATATAATGACATAACGAAGAATATAAATGGGATATAAAATTCTCTGACTACATGTTACTTGCTTTATGTGACCTTATTTTCTTTTTATTTTCCTTTAGAAACAACCTCCTTTCGCTTTTTCATCCTTTTTCTTAGCTGCTTCTTTGTTTCCAATGTTGATGATTTTTTTTCCCCTGGTAATCAATAATCAATGGCTGGTCTTGACTCTATTCAAGTTATCCATAATCCTTCTCCCACCCAGTCTTAAGTTGTGCATATATTTCTATAGCCTAGAAACTGAAATCATATTTCAGACTTGTTCCCCTTCCTTTTTTCTCCATTCCCTGGATTTTTTCTCCTCCAGGAGAAACTCTTACTGTTTTAATAATTGTGTAGAATTCATCCCTTTTAAAGATTTCTGTAAAAATTCTATTATCTTCCTCTGATTTAAAATTATAAATGGATAATGCAGATACTGAAATATTCTGAAGATCTTGAATAATTACAAAAGCTCTGTAATTACATTTATTATTAATGATTTTCATTAGTAAATTATTTGAGTTTACGTTGCTCCTTTCATCCTAAAGACTTATGGTGCTATATAGTAAAACATTCATTACAGCTTAAGACATCCCTGGAAGACAAATGAGTCCTCAGGCTTGTCTAAATGTGTGCAAGAGGAGCTGTAAGTGAAAGCTGCTCACAAGACAGGAGCTGTGGGCCCAGTCAGAAGACAGAATAATTCCAATGTGGTCTGACTCCTTTTCCCCCCTGTACGTTCCAACCATATGAACTTTTTTAATTTTTTTTTTTTTGGTGCAATTTTGAAAGAGCTTTATCTACATCTGCCTGTGTCACAAGCATTGCCCAGGGGAGAATGAGACAGCTGGAGAACAAGAAAAGTGGGGATTTCTCTGGTCAGACGCTGAGCAGCTGCTCCTGGGCTCACAGAGGCTTGTGCTTACATGGGGCAGAGCTCTGGGGCTCCTTTGGCTCTGCTCCTCGAGGAACCACAGCTCCTCTTGAACATGCACCTGAATTTCCTTCTAGGTTTAAGCCCATGGTGTATCCCTGCTTTGGCAGCACTCTCTGACACCCTTGAATAGAGAAACACACGCTGTGGTGTTATGTCAAATATCTCTAACCTGTGCCTAGAAAAGAGAGACAGAAACGAAGTCACCAGAACTAGCTGTGACAGCTATTGTGAATGTGCAATTTTTTCTTTTAATAACAGAGAGCAAGGATGTTCACAAGATGTTGTTTGGTGCTTTTTACCCACCTTGGCACTGGAACACTGAATAGCTTCCAATTAATCACTGTTTTGCTGGAGCTAGAGCAAAAATCAACATCTACTCTTCTGCAGAAGTCAAATGCCTGAGCTGTTTGTCACAAGTGGCTTCTGCTAATGGCACGATATTTTATCTTACAAATAACCCAAAGTTTGCATTGATCCATGGGAGTATGAGGGAAGGCCAAGTTACCTATTAGATATTGCACCTCACTAATGGACAGATTAAGCTTCTGTCCATAATATTTCCTTGCAGTGCTGAGACATTTTCTGGCCTTTTTTTTTTTTGTGAGGGGGAGGTGTGTGAGAGTAGAGTGGTGGTGAGTGATATCCTGGATGACACCAAGTCGGGCACTGACACATGAATCAAGGATACAAAATTCTTCATCTGGAGAAGTTGTTTTTTGCACCTTCTAAACCAGAACTTTGTGGAGGGTTTTTTTTTGGAATTTTGTGGAGGTTTTTTTTTGTTGTGGGTTTTTTTTGTTTGTTTGTTTGGTTTTTTTTTTGTTGTTGTTGTTGTTCAGGGTGTTTTGTTTCCTTTTTTGGTTTTTTGGGGTTTTGTTTGTTTGTTTGTTTGTTTTTTTATTTTTTGGTTTTAAAAAATTCGTCATAAGGGGATATCACAACCATTAAGCTCCTTTCCTCACAGGAATCCCACTTTGCCTCTGCTTGAGGAGGAGAAATTTCATGGTTGCTGATGGAACCCCTCCTCTTCAGGTGGGATATGATTATTCACCTGCTGTTTCCTGTGGAATTCAAGGTCCTTTGATCAGGTGAGATAACAGCAGCATTTCTCAGGGGCTTGGAAGTGGTATTCCACAGG
The DNA here is from genome assembly GCA_013400635.1 of Hypocryptadius cinnamomeus. Taxonomy (NCBI): domain Eukaryota; kingdom Metazoa; phylum Chordata; class Aves; order Passeriformes; family Zosteropidae; genus Hypocryptadius; species Hypocryptadius cinnamomeus. The sequence goes on from VYZP01010285.1 coordinate 13,440, forward strand.
AACTGGACAATCTTTTGCTGAACCTAGCAATTTATTTCACCTTCCAGACTTGCCAATTCTGCAGCCCATTCTGTTTCTAGTCAAGGTGGCACTAGCAGCACTACACATGGACTCTAACCCAGCTACCTCTTGCCTGAGCAACAAGCAAGATGCCCCTACTGCAAAGACCTTACACCTGAAGAAGCTACCATTTGCTGTTGCTGCTTTGGGGCAGATCCCTGCCTTTTTGCATCTCATTGTTCATTTTCACTCTTCAGTTTTAATCCCTCACGTCTGACAGATTATTCTGTCAGAATTATCAAATGGGTATGCTTGATTTTTCTGTGATATTGTGAATAGGAATTATTTTTTCCTTTGAAAACTGTGACATGTCCAAGTATCCTTCTTATCTTTGGGTGGCATGAAAAATACCAGAAACTTTCAGCACCCTCTCAGTTGCTGCCTTCTTGTATTTCACTGCTGGAAGTGAGCCCTTCAACCAGTGACATCCATCCATTTCTTTCTTTTAATGAAAACTGTTTGAGAGTGCTAAAAATGATGAAGCCTGACAGCTCTTCTCAGACATTTACTGAGCATCATTCACTGTATTCCTTTTTGGTTGTGTGCAGACACATAAATATGCTATCTGAGCTGAAGGGGGGTGCAGAAATGATTCTTCTGCACTGGCACAGCTCCAGCTGTGGGGCTGGACCACTTGCAAGTGTGAGAGCCATTCCTGCAGCTTGGTCTGAGCCCACCCAGCAGGCTCAGAGGCCTCTCTGGCCCAGTGCAGGGGTGCCTGAGCTGCATGACTGGCTCCCTTCTGTTGGCAATAATTTTCTGTTTTCTCTGGCTTCACCCTTCTGGGCTGAAGTAATCCAGCTTGTCCTTCATTCCCATTAGAGAGCCATTTGGATACAAGCAAAGCAGAAAGCTATCAATGAGTAACTTCAGGACACTTGGAATGAAACACTTTTTTTGTCCTGACAGTAATTTCATATGACAATATGAACTGTCTGCAGTGTAATGAGAAATTGGGAGAGTAATACAAGAGTCCACCTGGCAGAAGAATAACATGTGATCTGTTTAAAATGAAAAATACTGTGGCATCAACCTGTACTCGGTTCTGATTTCAAACCCAAATTACATGCAAGAAATGGGAAAGGCCAAAAAGTAGATAGAAAATGGAAATTCTTTGTTCCTGGGAGGGCATGTCATGAAAAAGGCAACATTTTCTGAATCTTATTCACACTTTTGACTTTATTGTTCAGAAAAGTCTCTAGTTCTTGTGATTGATAAAACAGACACCTAAAGTGGTAGGAATCATCATGCAACAGAAGGACTGTGGGATATTCTTAGTCTGAAAAGTTTCCATCCAATAAGAGACTAAATTGTGTGAAGTAGATTGATGGTAAGAAAAACTGAGTCCTGACAGTAAATGTCAGGGAAGATATATTAATGTACAGTAATGGAGTAGGAAATAGCATTTTTTTTTCTTCTATTGCAACTTCAGTAATTACTTGCACAAAATGTCTACTGAGTGTCTTTTAAAAAGACATCAACGAAGCTACTAATTGGACATAGTGTACAAAGAAAAAACTGGTACAAGAGGTTCCCAGTTATTTTGTAATCATGAACCTTACTTTAATACAGTGATTTCTTTCTTCATTTTGGCTTTTTTAGGAGAATTAGGCAAAATGTTCAGTGACTTCTTATATAATTTTAGTGGTTTTTTGATTCTTCTTTTTTTTTTTTTTTTTTTTTT
>VYZP01010285.1:22392-45384 GCA_013400635.1 Hypocryptadius cinnamomeus
GGTAAGGATGAGGAGGGTGCTCTGAGGTGTGGTGGCTACTTGGAGCAAGATTTGTTAGAATATGTACTGTCCATCATCCAGGCTGAAGAACTGATAAGGCAGACAGGGAATATGAAGGCTTGACTGCTGAAAAAGGGGGTGAAAGTAATTGTGCCTAGAATGAACAGGCCATCATTCCTAAACATAAATAGGTTTCTACATTTTTCTCCAAAGAATTACCCAGAAAAGTAAATGGAAGAAGTAAGAGGGAAGTGAATACTCAGTGCCCATTTTCTACTTGAGTTGAATTTTCATTTGCAAAAAATGGGAGAGGGGGCAAAAATTTTGAAAGTATTGAATTGAATTTTCATTTGCAAAAAATGGGAGAGGAGGCAAAAATTTTGAAAGTATGACACAGTATGTTAATTGTGTCAGAAATCATGAGTGATTAGATCTGAGCTGTTGAGGAAAGTTAAAGGAGAAAGTTGTTAGCAAAGCACCAAGGAAAGTGTCTCTAAACCATATTTTTGAGGCCTTGCTGAACAGTATTGCACAAGCTGTACAATATTGTATTGTATTGTATTTAATACAAGCTAATTTGTAGTAGCTAATTTGTAATCAATAGAGAAGTCTCAGGTGGAGTATGAGAATAACCTGGAAGTAAAATGATAATATCGTTCCCTCCCAGCCTCCAAACTTCAAAGAGATAATTTTTTTTCATAATGAAGCAATGAAGACACCAAAACATGTCTGTTAGCTCACTGTAATCATACGGGACTGAAAATAATTCTAAGCCAGCTGTAAAGAGGAAGAAGAGATGCAGGTGCCTGGGACAGACGGACACACCAGCCAATCTGCTATTTTGATGGCACAGCTCAGGATTTCTCAACCAGGAATTTACAAGCAACCTTGGCTGTCAATTTAAAACTAAATTAAATTAAGCTGCTGCATGTGAAAATGGCCAAAAAACCACATTCTGAAAGGTGGGAAAAAAACCCCTAATGCTAAAATTTTAAGGAATAATTTGTTTGGGATTTGTTGTTGTAGTTGATTTGTTTGGTTGGTTTTATTCTAGTATTAAATAAGAAAGCATGACCAACAATTTATTTTCATTCCACTTCTTAAAATTATGTCTGTTTGCTCTGGCAATGTTCTAGTTACCTGAAAGCCCAGCCTGAGCAAGACTCTGCACAGAAGCTGGTTACAAAAAGGACTCCAAAGGTGGCAGTATCTTTTAGGCAGCAGGGAGAAAAGGTAATGCTGACACCTTTCTTGCACAAGGCTCATGTGTCAGCGATCAGGGAAGCCTGGGACAGTGTTTCTTATTAGGTTTCTGTAATATGATGCACACTCAGATAAGTAAGCCACTCTTTTTTTTTTTTTTTTTTTTTGTGCCTACATCTCTTCTGAGAAAGGAAGAGGTAAATCTAGGAGGGTCTGGTGGGATTTCTGTGCTCTTCTTTCTTATGGCCAGGGGCTAGCAATAGCAGACTCTAACAGGAGACAGTGACCAGGGGCAGTCAGAGGTACTTGTGTAAGCAGATGTTCTGCCATGTACTACCTTAGAGTGAGTCACTGCCAAGATCTACTTACTGATAAAATTCAGCCTTCTGCCTGCCTTGAAAACAAGGATTAGAGAATTTGGGACATGATGCTGGAGGCAAGCGTGGAGTTCAGATAGAGATGTGTAGACTTTCTGAAGGAAAGGGAAGAGCAGCTGCTCAAAATGTACCCAAAAAAACCACCTAGAACATGAATGGTTTAATGAAGAGGATGACCATGCAAAAGAGAGGAACTTATCATTTAATGGTGTACATTGATTTTGAAATACAGACAATCACTAAAATAAACAAACAAATTAAAAAATGAATTGGTGTTGGAGGAGGGAAGACACGATGCTGATGAAGAAGACATGTAGTTCCCATCCAAGATCCAAAGTTATGCTGAGTTTGTGAAGAGAAAACATCTGTGACAGCTGATGTGAGTGCTCGGCAGTCTCAGTGACAAAGGACAGCTTGACTGAGAAAGGAGGAGATTTCTGTGGGGTTACAGGGAGCTGCAGCCCCCAATACAAAAGGCAGAAGAGGAGTAAAATCTGAGAGAGTCTTTGAACTAGAGGGTCCAGAGGAGGACCATGAAGATGATCAGGGGGCTCTGATCTGAAGACAACCTGAGAGACATGGGGTTCTTCATTCTGGAGAAGAAAAGGCTCCTGGGAGATCCTGCAGCAGCCTTCCAGCACTTAAAGGGGGCCCAAAAGAAATCTGGAGACAGAACTGTTCAAGTTGAGGTTGGACAGGGCTTTGAGCAACATGGTCTAATGGAAGGTGGCTCTGTGCATGGCAGCAGGGCTGGAACTAGATGATCTTTATGGTCCATTCCAACTCAAACCATTCTATGAAAATGAAATGTCTGAAATTTTAGAGGTGGAAATGTAAGCAAAAATCTCAGTCAATGGAACACGAGAATTTTCACAGCTGCCTTCTTTACCTGGACCACTTCAATGGCTCAGATGTCCATGGCTGACCTGAAAGAGGAAAGGAGACCCTATTGAAACAGGAAAGAGTGAGTGTGTGTGCTTGTTGGTGTGTGTAAGAGTTTTCATACATAGAAACTCTTCCTGGGCGGGAATTTTGGCGCCTCGATAATGGGATCATATCCTGGAGACACTGGAAGAGGCAGCATGGTTTGATAAAGCTCGTGATGTGATGTGCAGGTTTCAGGTGTGGGTGTTTGGCAGGTGAGAGGATCCATGCTGACCAGGAGATGTTGTAACAATTAAAAGCTGGTAGAGTTCAAGAGCTCTGTATTTTGTGACACGCTGATCATCGTTCCTGTGCTATACACAGCAGTGCTCTCTGCTGTCCTCCTTCTTGGAGCGCCCTATCATGGGGAGTCAGCAAGCACTCTGGCTTTTAGTTCAGATGAAAAGTCCATCTGTTATTGCAGTTGAGGGATCACTTTCATTTTGGGTCTTCTCTGAACACTGTTCCACGGATGTGATCACCTCTCTTTAAACTGTAGGCTCTTATCCTTTTGCAAGAGAACTGTCCCCTCCATCGACACACTCCTGATGCCTACTTAGGGGGTTCCATTGGTGCTGCCCAAAAATGCTGTTGCTGCCCAGAAATGTGCTTGAATACATCCAGAAGATTTTCTCACTCATAAATAACTTGTTAGGGTAATTTCTTCCTTATGCCACTTAAACACGAGCTTTAAGTATTCAGTCTGTTCCTAACAACACTGATGTCAATTTTGTGTGTGTTTCATTACATGTGAGCCTCTGCTGACTCTTCTTAATTTATCTACCCCTCTTCCTCTGCTATCCCAGGGAACAAGAGAATGAGGAAGAAGTGGGGTAACTTGGGTAAGGCAAAACCAAGGATAATGCAAAACCTTTGTATATTTACTTGGCTTCTGCCAATTGTGTTCCTGTTCCTCAGACCTTAGTTCTGCCTCTCTGCATTATGTTAAACAAGGGTTAAAACTGGCCTCTGTTCTGGAGTCACTGTTTAGGGCATCCCAGGAATGCTGGATCTCATTTATATTTGTACCACACCTGGCCACAATTCGGTCACGGTCTGGTTAAAGCTGTAGATGGTACACGATAGACGCAGCTGCTGGGGCGTGATACTCACACAGCGTGCTCCTGTCCTTGGGATGGAGACGGGGTGGAAATGAAGGAAGCTATCCCTTCCCGTAGTGCACCATCATGTTCCTCTGATGTACACCACTTCCATTTGGAAAATGCCACCTTGCAATTGAAATGAGACCTTAATTTAGAAACATACTGGTTTCCAAGTTGCCTGTGGGCAACCACTGGGCAAAAGCAGCTGTGAAAGTGGTGCCACTTTCCATTTGACTGCAGATCCTGTGTACGTGCTGGAGCTCTGTTCCCAGGAGGCCCCACACCCACCACCCTTGATTATTTTGGGATGTGGTGGGGGAAGGCTGAAGACTGGTGAGAGCTCACTGAGCACACAGGGACTCTCTCCTCCCTCCAGCTGGTGCCTGGCGATGCATTCCCACAACAAAATTTTTAATTAGAAACCTTTTGCCTCGGGAGTCAGTACTAAACTTACTAAACTTACTTCCCGGCTTCAGTGAAGTTCCACTTTCTTCCCTAATTATTTGTTATTTTCTTTCTTCAAACAGGTGCTAGATACACTCCCTTCTCTTGTGTCTAAGTTGTGTCTCATCAGCATGGGTGAGTGAGTTGCCAGAAAGGCACTGCCCAGTGCTCTGCTGCCTTTTATGGTGGTAACTGGACTGGTGAAACTTGCGGGAGTGCAGGGGAGGCTTTCTGTGCCTGCCATTGTACAATACAGTACATTCTCGTTAGATTAAACATTTGCTGGAGAAAAGTTGGGCTACTGGTGCTGAAGGAATCAATACAACTGCTTCACTTAGCAAAGTGCAGTCTGGATGGGCCTGCCAAGTGCCACTCCTTGACAGGAACCAGGAGCCACACAAGTGTGCTGAAGCCCTTGGGTATCTGAGACAGTAGCACATCTTCTTCACAGTTCTTCAGCGATTTGATCTGATTTTTGCTGCTGCCTTTACTGCAGTGGCAAAGTGCAGGGATTCCTCTGGCAGAGGATGCAGATCTAATTAGGCAGAAATGCAGAAAGATCATTAACAAAACTTTTTTTTATCTGACAATCCACAGTGTGCCATATAATTAAGAGATATTTAGAAAGCCCTAGATGGAAAGGATGAAGGATGGAAATTGCTGTCACATTTGCCATCTGAATTTCAGGCCACATGAGATAAAAATCTAAGAAAAAATTCTGGACTTTGAAAATTTAATTTCTTTGCTTTAGATAGGAAATTTTCAGGTACCAGATTTTTCACATAGGCAAAGGCAATGTTATTGATACACACTGATATTGGAAACTTATGCTATTTCTTTTTTTCTTAAAACCTAGTGTTTATGAGGACTAACTGCAACACATATTGGACAATTAGCTCATAAATAATCAAAGTTGCACATTTGAGTATTACCAGGCATTTCCATACAGACAAAAACTGAGGCTGATTGACAGCTGTCCCTTCCCAAACAATAAAACTACTTCATATAATAAAGATGAACAATTTTCTTTTTTTTGGTTAAAACTCCAAAAGAGAAAGTTAGAGATCTTGACATCGCCACATTTATAGACTTAAAGAAGTGTTTGGCAGTTCAGTAACTGATGTAGTAATGTTTATTCTTTCAATAGACTATTTTTAAATTGGTTGTTAGGCCATAGTTATGCAATCCACATGAATACCAGGAAAATCAGAATGGCTGCAAGACCTCTTTGGGACCATGAGGTACTGAACTGTGCTTACAGCTCTGCACAGCTCACACGAGTGCTTCACACTGTGCTTGCACACTGAGCAATGCAGGCAGGAGAGGTTACACAACAATTTTCAGATCACTGCAGGACTTAGAGGGATTTCCCTGCTGAAACATGTGAATGCTGGTTATGCACACCTGAGTGGCATCAGAGCAACTGATGGCAATGGCTCACTCTGCCACAGTACTGAGCACAGACCTGTTGTTCTGCTTTCCAAGGCCTCCTCACAGCTTGAGCTGTTTGTACATTGTTAAGCTGGAAGAGCTAAACCAGGCAGATTCTCAGCAAGGCACACTAATACTAATAGAAGTGATATTTTCTACCAGAAATGACATTGTTCTTCAGGAGAACACAAATTATTTTGGAAAATAAGTGAATATTTTTCTCCAAAACAGTCCACTCAGAGAAATCTTTGTCTCTGTGCTGTTGTTTTCAGCTGATGCTCCCACCTCCTCTTCTAAACACCTCTGGTCACTCCTTGCCCTCCAAGGGAACACTTGTGACCCAGCAGTTCCTCGTGCTCCAGCTCCCACAGCACAGTGGCAGTGCCAAGCCCCAGCTGTGACAGGAGTGTGCCCAATCTGCAGGCTTTTCCCTGCAGGTTTATTTTCCTGTGTAGGGGTAAACTCTGTTTTCCCTCTGCAGAAGAGAAGAACCTGTGTGTGGGCTGCTGTGTGTGTCATGGCAGAGCAGCCAGCAGGTGATAACTTGTTTATCTGCAAGAAGGAGAGCTGCTCCTGAGCTTTCCCTGCTCCCACAGCTGCTCCTAGGCTGGGGCTTGCCTGCAGAAGCAGGGTGAGAGACAGACCCATGAGAACTGGAGACTGTCAGGGGAGAGAAGGGGAGTGGGCAAGGACGAATGAGGGCTGTGGTTGTGCGCTCGGGACGTGCAGGACTGCGAGGATTTGTGGGACTGGTAAAGAGGGGCACAGAAAAGCTATGTGCTGATTTGGGTAAACCAGTGTGGAGAGACTAAAGGGCAACAGAGGACAGGCAAACTCATGATTCCACAAAATAATTTCCAGCCCTGCCCTGAACTGACCCTGCTCCTACATCTCCTTCTCTGTGCTTGGAGGAAGGCTGGAACCACACCACAACTGCCTCCCAGCCTCCTGCACCCATCCCTACACCTGTGGGGTCACCTCTGCCAGGCAAGGGGAGAGCTACAGAACTCTCCACAGCCCTTGGGATGCCCCTGCTGCCTGTTTGTCACTCAAACATGGGGAAGAGCTGGTGCCTTCTTGCTCTCCCAGGGATGGACACACACTTACATTCTGGCTTTGGCTGCCCATACAGTGGGAGTTTCCCAGGGTAGGACATCTCCTTGCCACCTCCTCTGCTTGCAGTCAGGAATAAGATCCAAACTGTATTTCTGAGGCCTCTATCAGAGTATGATATTTTTCTCACTGCTGGCAGTGGCTAGAAAATTATAGTTGCCATTGCAATCAGCAGAAGTTGGAGATACTCAGCACTGCTCTAGATGGACCCTGAGGCGTGGGGTGCCTAACTGGGAAGTCTGGAAGTCAGACATCTGAACCTGAGCTGGTCACCCTAGTCACTTATTTATACATAAGATAAAGCTCTCATTTCACATGTTTTCCTCTGGCACAGAAGACCCAGGTGGCTCAGCTGTTAAGTGATTTATACTGCAGCCATCGGTGAGTCAAAGGCTTCCAGAGACGATGAGTTTGGCAAAATTTACTTTTGATCTTTCATCAGACTGATAGACTACCTTTGCAGGGAGGGTTGACCTCACAGTCAGGTGTTCAGGAGTGTGTTGCATTAAACTGCTTCTGCTACTTACTGCCCTGCTGACTGATGGCAGAGAAAACACATGGTGATTTCTGCTTTGGTTCCCTCAGTTGCACAACAGCCTACTAGTTCTTTAGGATTACAGGAGCTGAGTTCTTTGATGTTGCAACTTGAGGCTACTGTAAGTTTGATTTACTCTATGGTTTTAACTCTTCTGGAAGGCTCCAGTGAGTTTCCATGCAGATTACAAGAGCAGGATTACTTCAGGAACCCTTCTCTCTGATGAGAAAATGCTCTCAGCAGGCCCTGCCTCTTCAGGCAGAAGACAATAGGTTTTCTTGGCAGTATCTGAATGTTTATCAGGTATTCTAAATTCATTAAATGAAATGGAATGGGGCTTTTAGCAGTATTATTAGCAAGATGACTATAATTTAAGAGAGTAGGAGAGTGCTTCATTTCCTACCTTTAGTAATAAACTGAAAATAAAATGTAAATGTCAAGTGGTAATGTAGCAGTGTGCTTAGCAACCAGATGATCAAATGTTAGGAAAATGCCAACAGCAGTAAGTCAGAGCTGCCTGCTTGTGTGTTTGTGTGCATGTAAATAATCCTTCCTCAACTAGGGCCTAAGTGTCAGCAAAGGTTATTTTGCTCCCTTTCTCTTCCCTATTTGTGTCATAATTTGATCAAAAAGATTAAAATACAGCAGAGAGACAATATAACTTTGGCAGAAAGGCAGCCCCAAAATCTCCAGATACAGCAATATGCCTTGATACTAGCACGGCAAGCGAAGTGGTGTTAGGCAGGGTAGAATTGTGACAGACTTTTCATACTCTTCACAAGGCTGAAGTTGGTATGAAGTTGGTCTGCTAAGCATGACATTATAAGCAGTGGCCTTAGGCTTTGAGATATTAGGTCAGCTATGTTTGTGGGGATTTAGATAAAAAAAGTATGTAAAGGGACAGCCTTGCACCTTAGGATGTTTGTGAGCCCTTCATACCCATTAGAAAATCTTGAGGCAAAGGGAAGGAACTCCTAGGGTTTGAAGAAAGCTTGTTGGACACATCACGAGGAAGAAAGGGAATTATTTCACAGGCTACCCAAGCTTTAGTGCTAGGTCATGATATGGATTTATTAACCATGGTTTCCCTGCCTTCATGGTTTCCTGACTATATCATATTACATTTCTTTCCTTTCTCAAATATTTGCACTGTTACCAGTCCTTGCTCATACACTCTTAAGAATTTTTCTTGATTTTTTTTCCTGTTAGACCAGCCTCTCTAGGGCATTACACAATTTTTGTTGCTTTGCACTGAACTATCTGTATTTTATCAATATCTTTTTGAAAGTAAGCTGCCAGTTCTTACTCTGGTGTCTGCTCTCATGTGAGCTCCTCTCCCTGGAACAGATGCATTTTATAAAGCAAAGAGATTTTTTTTCCCTGCCAGCCATTTCAAGCAGCCTGCAAACACCAAAGGACTGAGCTACTCCACCGGAAAGCCCTTCCTGTGGCACCATGTGTAAATTTTATCCATTAACATACAGCTACATGTGGTGCTAGGAAGCCACAAACATCTGTGGGCATCACTAGTGAGAAAGGGGCCCAAGTTTTTCCCAGATAGCCTGGAGACTTCTGGAAAACCTACTCTAAATGTAACCCAGGTAGAGTGCCTGCTGCTGCTCTGCTCCCAGTGCAGCCCTTACTGCTTTGAAAGGTTGATAGGCTGAGAGACGGGGCCTGGGCAATGCAGTGCCTTGTTTAGGTCTTTGTGACTCTAGGATGGATTAAATCACACCCAGCACGCCCTGCCTCGCCCTGCCCCTCCTCCTGTATTGATTTTCTTCATGTGGGGTAGGAGAGCTTTTGTTCACCTGGGAGCAGTAACCCCGGTCCCCCGCTGTCCTGCCTGCCTGGAGCTCAGCCCATGCACTGCCTGCCTCCTGTCCCTTCCAGCCCTCTTCCTCACAGGAAAGGCCAGGCATATCAGCACTGCTTTATGCTGCTATTCATCACCAAAATAAAAGCCTCACTGACGTCACTTCTGAGTACAGAAATTCATGTTATTTTAGGGGGGCTGCTGTTTTATTTCTTTTTTTAGAAGGAGATATATGATTGACTACAGCGTCCTCTGTGTTGTCTTTACATCCAGTTGGTTTCAAGTGAAGTTGGTGTTTGTGTCATGAAAGTACAGGTATCATCTGTCAACCCAAAAGGAAGCCTGAAACCATGAGTACCAAACAGTTTTTCAGTCTTTTTTCTCCCCTGTGCCTGTGCTGAAGGCTGTACTCTTTGTAATATCTAGATCTAGGCAGGAGTTTGATTACTCCTCTTATGAGAAATTCCCAGGGTTCCCAAACCTGCTATTTGTTACTAAATTGTCTAGAAAAAAAAAATAAATTATTTTTCTATGAAAAAAAATGAAAGCAATCAAAAAGGAAACAAAAATGAAACAGCTCTGATTTTGATGGTTGTCTTGAAAGTTTTGAATATACAAATTTTAAAAGCCTGGAAAAGTTTTACAAATCCTTTTGTAAATGAAAGAGCATATGCTAAAAAAATGAAAAGAGCAGATGCTACTTCTAAAGAGAGTGTTTACATTCCAAGTTTCTCTCAAAACAAAGCTGGCTTTCCTTTTAAAGGACATTTCCCTAAGAAAAATCTCTTGCAAAGTAAGCAGTTGATGCCTGGTAGCTCGCTTTTCCCACCTGTGTTTTGGTTTGCTTAGCTCCCCTAAAGCCTTCTGGGGTGCAAAATCGGGTGGAAATACCTTGCACATGGACTACTACATGGCATAGATGGACTTACTTTTCTAAGTGAGTGCCATGAAGCCAGTGGTAGGGATTTTGCAGCTAGATCTTTGTGTAGCTGAAGGCTGCAGGCTGTGGAAATGCTGCTCTTGTGGCATGGGCAGCAACAGCCCTCTTGGCATGGTCCTCAGTGGAGACACAATGGAGACACAGTTTTGGCTTGCTTGCTAGAAACCAGGGAGGGAGTGGTTTTTAATGAATGTTATTACTAAAAATATCAGATCTTTAGAGAAAAAGTAGTCTATGAAACATAATTATCTTCTTCCATGGAGTCAATGAAGGGATAATAACTGTGTCCACCTTATTCTGCTGTTACTATTGATTAATACCATATCACCAGCAGCAGCAGACTCTGGTGAAATGCTGTATTGACTTCCATTTAAATATTTTGTATCCAGGTAATGACCAATTCTAGTTACAGTGATCTGAATATTGCAAATATAGCTAACTAACAGAATGATGAACTATTTGATGAAAAGAAGATCTGTTGGCAGCACACAAAAATTCCTCTCAAGTTACACTCCTCTTCTGTAACTATAAATCATCAGTAGCATTCTCTTGGGGTACCCTGTTGGTGACAGTGTGCACACAGTCCTGTGTGAAGCTGTGGGGTTCTGCTGCCCCAGGTTAAAGTGAATTTTTGGCCCTGTCAGTACGGCTCCAGTCTGGTCAGAGCCATAATGCAGCAATTCCCTCACCTGCACAGACCTGCCCTTGGCACAGGACAGGATGCACAGCCCAGGTAGGGTTATTCTGTGTAATTCATATGTTAGCTACCAGATCATGGCACAGGCTCCAATCTCTTCAGAGAACTTGGACTCAGGGAGGAAAAGTGAGCTAAACAAGAAGCTTGGAAACTTTGTCCAGCTGAGAAGAGGTTAAAGCATCAAAATATCTGGACTGCTGATATAAGAGAAATTCCCGGAAGCCTGAACACCGCTGCTTTCTGCAACATTGTGAGTTATTTTTGCTGGCATTTTTGCTGTTAATGCCACTTGTGCTCAATTATTAGTTAATTAATGTGAGTAAAACTACAGTAGGGAAAAACATAATAATGAGTCTTCTTGTTTTTTCCACTCCCAACAAAAATATAATGCAAGCCATTAATTTCTCCGTGATGATTTGAAAGCCCAAATAGCGCATTTTTATACCTTTTGTATGCTTGTGTGTATTAAATTATAAAATTTGTATACAAGGTGGATGTTAATGAAATTGAATTTTAAGGATTCTTGATTAATTTTATGGTTTTTTTTCCCAAACATCTATAGCTTTATTATTTTCCTTTCGGATGCAGGAAGAAATTTTTTTACGAATTCGAATCAGCATCACAGTCTGGGGAACTTTTCTTAATGTATTTGCCAGCTCACATTTCACAGCTCTGTTTTTTTGTGTGTTTGTTTGGGTTTTTTTTTCCGAAGATTTAAAGTGGATACAACTGATACTGTCTTCTGACTGGCAATGAATGAACTCAGTGCAGTTTTTTTCTGTCATTAATTTTAGCCAGTGATATTTTTGCCAAGATCTCTCTTCACTGCTCTCTAAATTGCAATTACTCTTCTGAATGGGAATAAATGTTGCCTATACAAATTCTCCTGTATGGTTTTATGTAGACTTAATTTAACATATTGATCTCATCTCACTCGAGGCTAGAAGTAGAGCATCTCTCATGTTCTCACATTTTAAAATTAGTTCTGCCAGATTCGCTGTGATTAATTTTTCAAGAGAATTTAACTTTCAGAAATAAGGGAACTATCAGAGTGTTAGCCTTAATGAAGCTGTTTCCATTCTGCTCTACCATGACTGATAGGTTTTATCTTAACTAGTTAAACAAAAATGTGGTGATGAAAAAGGAACTTTAGAGAGAAATAATCTCTTAAGTTATTCAGTGTACCAGAATTAGCTCTCTTCTCTAGGAGGCTGAACATGTGAGTATATAAAAATCATAACTTTTCAGAGGGTTTTTTGTCTTATTGCTATGTTTTGCACAGAACACATCAACTGTCATTTAATCAGCTTGATATACATTCTTAGGAAGACTAATAGATTCACAAAGTTCCTAAGAGGATTTAGATACATTACTAATCACAGAGCCAGGAAGCTGGCAGTAGTTAAGTTTTAAAAAACCAATTAACCAATTTGATGAGACTGCAAGCACAATTCTACAGAGTTCACTATTTTTATTTGTGTGTGTGTGAGGAGAAAAAGAAAATATTTTCTGCCAGAACCTCTGTGAAGAGCAGCTTGCTGTGTGCATTGCACATGGGCTGCATCCAGGATCTCAAGTCCAAAGTCTGCCCCTCTGGTCTTTTTAGTGGGATGGGGTACATATGGTGAGTGCTGTCCACCCAGGACCAGTGATGGGCAATTCACAGTAAGAGCCCGCAGCAAGTTACAGATTTTTTTCCAATCTGTGTGGTCAGCTCTTCCACAGGGGAAAAAACCCCCATCAAATAGAAAAGCTGTACAATCAAATGTCAAAAAATGTTGCTCTCTTCTGTTGGTTCCCTTGGTTGGACTGATGCATCCAGCCAGTCTGGACTGCAGCAGTAATGGATGCCTCTGCTGGCACCCATCTCAAAGCAGACAGGCTCACAGGGAAGAAGAGAGAAGAAAGGGAGGATTCAGGATTAAAGCAGGAGACATTTCTATAGCCAATGGCTTAAAAAGCAGTGAATTCTTATACAGAAGGTGAAATATTTATCTAACTGCCAAAAGCTTTTGCATTCACCTACTCTGATCTTCCAGCTACCATCAACCCTACACCTTCCTTGACTCCCATTTTGAGTCAGCTTATTATAGATCAGTATTTTTAAAAAAACTTTGAGTTACAAAAAAAACTACCAGAAAACTTGAGAGCCTACTCCGGTATCTGACAGCATGTAAAATGAAAACTTTTTTCTTCGTATTTTTTCTACCCTTGGGTTCCTGCCTGTTACACAGAATGGCTCTCTATCTCTTTTTCTGTATGGCTGGTATTCACAGTAAAACATACATTATAGAGATGTAGTGAGCTGGGACTTACTTGATAAAGACACAGAACACTGGATATGAATATCTGTGTTTGGGGTATATTTTCCAGTTCTTTGGTTGTGTTAACCCCTATTAGCCTCTTCCACAATTGCAGGCATCAGAATTAGTCAAAGATCTCTAATAACACTCACAACCCATTAAAAACACAGAGGTAAAGTGCCATCTTTGATACTGCCCCATACTCCTGCTGCTCACTGTGGGATTGTGCTCTCCTTTCAGCTGGTTTCATCAGGGATTCAGCTCAGCCAAACATCCCCAGTGACACCCAATTCCTTATCAGAGCTGCTCGTTCCTGGAAGAGAGGCTTTCAGCCTATGAGTCTGGTGTGCATGCTTTATTTCAACATGTTTCACTTTAAGTTTTATTATCTTAATATTTGTATCTTGTCCTCTCTACTCTTCTGCTCTGTGCCCCCAGTTGCTCCCTTTCTCTGTTCTTCAGGTCACTTGCACACTTGGGTCAGTATCAGTTTTTGTACCTCCATTTCACCACTGAAAATTGTGCAGATTTAATGTCTTCATGAACCTGTTCATGAAACCCACCTCTTCAATTATGATATCTTGTTTATAAAACCTGTGCGTGTAATTTGCAATCTGGTGTTCACTGTTGACTCTTTTTTCCTCCAATTTTTTACTATATTAAAATACCTAATATATAGCTAAAGTTAATATATAAGTGCTATTAATTTAATAAACAAACTTGTAACATTACAAAAAAGTCATCAAATTTATTTGGTAAAATTGATTTTCCAGAAATCTGTATTACTGGCATTATTTGTCTCATCTAATTTTACATCCTAATAACTGTCTCTCCTGTCAGATTATCAGTTACATTGTCTTGGATTGTTGCCCAGCTGATGCAGTATTTATTTATTTTAACTTTCTTTGGTAAATCTTGGCACAATATTATGGCTCTTTCCAACCTTTTGAACTTCTCTAATATTCAATGAGCTATTGATAACTGGCATATTGTCTGATTTGTATAATTCCTTGACCAACAATTTTTAATATTTGGATACATTATTTCAGGTTTAGAATTTTTAAAAAAGCATATAAGTTTTGTTTAGATTTAACTATTTATTATCCTTCTAAGTTACAGATGAAATAAAAAGCTTCTTACCAGCCTCTGGTTTAACTGTACCATCTGGCTGGGTTTTTTTTCAAATTGAAACTCAGCAGGGAACTTTTTTACTCTAATTTCCTAAATAAAAGATGCAAAACTATTTTACAACCAAGATAAAAAATGGAGATGTAAGTCAGATAAAGTTACCTGAATAGAAGGCATAAACAGAGTATTCGTATAAACCCATAGAGAGATAATGAGTGTCCAAAAGTCCTGTACTTTCAAAGAAATCTAGTAGAAATCTGCTTTTATATCCTTAAAAAGACTTAAAACATAGCCTTACACATCAGAAGAATCCTCATCAGATTAGTGGAAATACAAAACACCCCACTTGCTTTCTAACAAATGTGGATTAATGCAGAGAGATTCTTTGCTGTGAGATACTGTTCCTAATGAGAGAGAGAGAGAAAAAAGTGCCAGCAGGAGGCAAGGGTGGAAGAGTTTGCACTGGAGTTTGGAAGCTTCAGTGTTTCCTGCCAGGAAGGGAAAGGACTCCTGGGAAACCTACCCAGCACTGGTGGGCAGGTTTGAGAGGAGATTGGAAATACTCCAACCTCGTGGGTGGCTTCCCACTGAGGGGCAGGTGACATGAACAGCCAGGTTTGCAAAGGAAGGTGAATAATGGTATTATTGCAAGTACCAAGAAGCCCTCAGGGTGCATTGCAGCCTGCAGTTCTTTGGATCAGCAGGGTAGGAGCTGTGCTACTGCCACGTATCCATTGTGATAAACACACAAAAATGAAATCCTGCAGCACCCGGAGGGGAATAATGTCACTCTGCAGGTATCATTCCCAAGCCCTTAGATGTGCTTCTTGCAGGTCAAGTGTACAGTTTAGAGGGATAAACAGATGGTGAGGAAGACAGAGAGGGAGGATCCTTTATGGCTTGTTGTCTTCCTCATATGGCACTGCATCTTCCGCAGCTAGGCAACAAAACAGAGAGCAGAGTAGTTTTGTGTTTTCTACCCAGGACCAGCATATTAGTGGAACAAAGGGCTGCAGCCCAAGGTAAATTTCGTTTTGTAATAAAAATGGTTTTACAAAGAAATTCAGAAAACAGGAAATTAGACTTCTTCTGTATATCAGCCCTTTCCTCCTCTTGCCCCAGCTAATTTAAACATATTGACCAATTCCAGCCTTGTCTGACAGGAAGATTTGAGGAATTAGGCTCCTGCTGACTTTGTCAAAAAGTTGCTGTGAGGAACCATTCCAGATCTGGTGGAAGCTGCAGCACAGGCACAGTCCTTGTTAGCCATCAGAGAGTCCACACTGTTGTTTACCCTCAGGATGTGAAGCACAGTACATTGGGTTCCCATGTACCCCACAGAACTGCTGCCTCTTGCTCTGTTTGTTTATTCCACATCCTATGATCTTAATCTAAAACATTAATGATGGAACAATTTCCTGCTTGTTCCTTAATTTACATCACTACCTGGACCTGAACACAAAACTGCACTGACCCTTCTTCATTATAGCAGAAATTTTATTGACAAATACTTATGAAAGAGTGTAGTTAAGTTAGTCCATAAACATTTTTGGTGCCTGTTGATGTTCATGCTACAGCACTCTACCCTGACATGCTCTTGGGGAGGTGGGCTGGTCACTCATCTGCTCCATTGATAACCTTTTTTGGGATGAAGTGTGGGAGGGTTGTTTTTACTGATCAAAAGCTGATCTACCATCTGCAAGACTTTAGAAAAAGTTACAAATGTGTTACAGTTCCTTATTTAGTATTCATTGGCATCCCAGAAAAGCAAAGGGAATTCAGATCACAGGAATCACAGTCCCAAACACCCTCATGAAGACAAACTGATTTGTTTTCTAGGACTAATTCTTATCTAGGTTTATTTCTTCAATTACATTGAAACTCTGGTTTTAATGTGATACATCATAATGGAGCAATTATAGAAGTCTTGTCAGCAAACACAAGCCACCCTTTGTCCCTGTTAAAATGACAGCAGGGTCACCTGGGCACCTTTTTAGAGGCAGTGAATTGGGGTGAATTACCAATATCAAGTGAACACCTCCTGTATCCAGCTGGGGATGTGAGAGGAGGAAAGAGGGGGCTGCAGGAACCCTTCACAAGGGCTGTGCCCCTCTCAGGGCTGAGCCCAAGCCTACTGCAATCCTGCACCTGCTGCAGGTGCTGCCTCATTGGAATAGCATTTTCTTCAGTCACACCGCTCTCTGCTGCCACTGAGGCTCATATGCAAATGGCTATGTTAGCAAGAGCCCTGTTGAAAGTATTTTCTTACTCTCTGTGGAACTTATTTAAGGGAAAGTGACTTTTTTATTATTTTGATGTAAAAGCTTCACTTAAACCCTCGGGTACCTTACCCCCAATTTACTAAAACTTCTGCGTATGCCTAACGTGTTCTTTCAAGGACAACTTTTCCAAAGTGTAGAATTCAGCTTAGTTACCATCAAAGAAGTAAAATCCAGTATTTCAATGTTGCTGTTAAGACTTTATTAAGTCATTAATTGTGCTAGTACCAGCAGGGTATCCTTGCAAATTTAAAGAACAAAGGCAGTTATTTTGCAATATGCACATTCCAGGACATTTAAATTATTGACCAGGTACGTAAATAATTGATGGCTCACAAAAGTATCGCTGTAAGAGCCCTGGAAAGCGTTGCATTCATTTGCCAGGGAGATGGTGGGGTCAGGACTTGTGTAGTGAATAATGATTCATTCTTTCCTTCCCCACTTGGATGCCATTATCCTGCTCAGCTGCGTGAGCAGGACGTTTACGCTCCAGCCAAGGAGCAACACTTGACGCATGCACTAAATATGAGGAACATTGTGTAAAGGTGCCTTTTAGTGACAAACACGTGAGTCTGCTTTCATTTCTGTCCTGTCCCCAAAAAGTAGCCTTGGAAATGAGGAAGCTCTGTGAATTTCTGAAGGTACAAGCCGACAAAAACAAAACAGCAGTGTCCATTAAGGAAAACTGACCCTTACACGTCACCCTCTTGCTGCTTCTGCTTTGTGCCATGTCTCCTGCAGCGCTGACATCTCTGTCCTGGCACAGCCATCACAGGCAGGACTCCACCAAGTGCAGTGCCCTGGCTACTCAGGATGGCACAGAGGTGTCAGCCCTGAGGGAAAGATGTGGGAATCTGCCCCATATGCAGCCTGTGTGGAACGCAGGAACTGAGGTGGTTTTGGCTGTGGATTACGAACAACAATGCAGCCACATTTCCAGACCTCTAATGCCAGGCTCTCCCTATCAAGAAATGCCAAACCATTGGTGGCATGGCAGCAAGCTGTGATCCCTAGGCAGTGCCCTACACAGGCAAGATGAATTCCCATGCTCCCAGTATGTCCTTGCCATAGGGCTTGCCAGGGCTCTATTTGGGTCTCCTTCATGAGGGAGGAGCATGGCTGTGAGCCAGCTGCAGCCCAGGGTGGTGCCCCATGAGAGCCCCTTGCCCCTGAGGTGGTGCAGGAAACAGTGTCAATGAGCTACGGATCCACAGCACCACATGAGAGCAGAGTCCACACTGCACAATTTATACACATGAAAATATTTGTGAAGTTGACCAGAAAGATGTAATGTCCAAAAGCATGTAGGTCACAAGAGAGGCAGAAGTCCTCTGTGCACTCCCTTGAGTGGGAAATTTATCCCTTTTCCTAATAGCTCTTGTGGATGCTGTTGGAGCCATATCCACACAAATATTGAAATATTTTTTTAAGCCAGTTCAAGTAATCAGTTACTTAGGCTGATGTTTTTCCTTACCCAGCTTTTGCCACAGGCTTGCTGACCCTTTTTTTCATATACCAAAACAGAAGAAGGGGGGCATGGAAACATGAGAGGTGATGGGTGACCTAGAAGTAGAGATGCAAGAACATGATGAAAGGTGACCTGAGCTCAGTCTGGGCAGTGGGGTGCTCCAGCAAAGGGTGAGAAGAGCAAGGAAAGGCCAGTGGGAAGCCCAGAGGAGAGAACACCAAATGAGGTTAGAAACCCTTAGTCAGGAGGAAGATTTAGTGTCTCCTTCCTTGCCAAATGAGAAGCAGGAACAATATAGAAGTCAGGAATGGTGTGGAAAGGTGAGTTGCAAAGAAAGAGCCCAGGCTTTGTGTAAGGAAACTGTCCCTGAGGGAACAAGCAGCTGCAGCAGCCTGAGACAGTGCTCTGCCAGGGCGAAGGAGCCTCACCATCCACCTTCCTCTTGGATCAGATGCTCTCAGAACTAGTTATTACCCTCTTAAATCTCTCCAGATTGGCTTCCCCTTTGGCCTTTATGTGCAACACTCCAAAAGGGACTTAATAGAGTGCTGGAAAGAATGAAATTATGTCTCCTTCTGTCTCTCAGAAGTGGCAACGCTCTCAGTATGCCCCAGGCTTTCACAGCTTCATGCTGCTCATACATGAGAAAGTTTGCAGTCATTTTACAGCCCAGGTCTTTTGTCAATCCTTGTTTCATACTTGATTTCTCTCCTTTTCCAGTGTAGCTTTAGCACTTGTCCTTGTTGAATTTCTTCATAATGAGTTCATACCCTCCCTCCAAGCTGTTATTGATCACTTTAAGCTCTAACCCTGCCCTTCAAGGCATTTGCAGTTTGTTGTTATCCATTCTGTGTACCATCATTCAGTTGTTGATAAAAACATCGAGTGAGAGAGAGCTGACAGCCTCTCTCCCCATCTGACAGTGACTCACCAATAGCCCCTGTGCTAAAAGCAGATTTTCAACTCCTTTTGCCCATACCTAAGGCTGGTTACAGCTAGAGCACATTGCTGAAGCTTGTTTATGAGGCTGTCACGTGAGATGATTGTAAGTGGTGTATATTGCTTCCCTCTCAGCCACCAGGCTGGTTACCTTGTCAGAAAAGGACACTAGATTCACCTGGTGTAAGTTTTTGACAAAACAGAACTGCTTGGGTTGTTTGCTTGATCCCTTTGTCATCTTGTGGGCACATGTGGACTGATTGTTCCTTTGTTTTCCTGGGATACTGGTCAGTCTGTTCTGGCATCCCCACGTCCTTCTTTGTATCAAATTTGCCTTCTGCAGACCCCTCCTGTCTTCCACACAGTATTGGAAATAATTGGTGGTGATTTGAGGTTTTGTTGGCGTGGTATATTATAATGAAATATGCTCATGTAAAACCAACCACCTGGGGAAAGGCTGGGTGGTATCTCAGACAGGGTCTTGTAGAGTTTCAACAATTGACAGATCATCCTCACTTCTGGGAAGGTCAGTGATTGCTCAGAGTAAATAATCCAGCTGTAGCTGAGAAACAACCTCGGGGATGTGAGACATGGGGAGGGGAGAATTAGGCTTTGTAATGGCAGCAGTATGTCTGACAAACTGACAGTAGCATGGTATATAGCAAAACTTCCAAAAACTTGCTGCTGTGAGAAGGTGAGTCTTCCTGGTAGTCTTTATTTTTGCTGACTGCTGCTTGCAGGCACAAAATGAGTATGGCATGAGCCTCCCTTTCCAGAAATGTTTGGAAGACCTGAGTTGCTCTGTTCTTTTCTCAATTTCTGTTATTTTCTCAATTCTGATTATAGATGATAACCAGAAATTAATCAAAGCCAAAGAAATCCATGGCATTTGTGTTTCCTCTGGGTCTCTGATTCCTCCTAGACCCAGGGGTTCAGCTGAGGGCAGACATGACTGCAAGAGTATCAGGAGAGAAGATAACTACATATTTAAAATATTTGAAGAGACTGAGATAATAAATTTGAAGTCAGATAGCTCTCCTATGCTTTTGGAGATATTTTCTAATTTGAAGTGCTCTAATGCATAAACCCTATGTATTTTAAGAAAATTGGAAAATGGATATAATTCAATGTGTCTATCTGAACATCATCACCTTGCTAAATCCAAGCTAGTCTCCCTAAGTTTTATTTACCTTAGTGGAGAGAAATAGGCCCCTTGAGAAGGTAATTCATCAGACCCACTTAATTTACATCACTTTGTGAGTCATTCTCTTGAGGTACCTGTAGCTGTCTGTTGCGTATATGTGGAGATTAGGATGATGCCCATGTTAGGTAAAACAACTGTTCATCAGTAATAGGAGACCAAATGAAAGTGAGTTAATATGCTTTAGCTACAGGCTGTTGGGCCCAGGAGAATTCAGGAATATTCAAATTTCATTTTTCTGAAAGGCAAACTAATTACTATTGTCAAATTTAATGTTATAAAGCTTCGAGCAAATACAAAAGCATTCAAAGATCAGTCATTTATGCTTTGCATTCTGTACTGAAGTAGCTGAACATTTGTTTTGCTGATCTTTTATGCCTACTTTATTGTCATATGTTGTTTGACATTCAGGAAATAACACAATGTTTTAATCAACAATGTAAGATTGCATTAAAACTTGATGGCCCATGGCTTAATGGCAAAACTGAGTAATTAAAGCTGTGGCGTAAGTAATAGTTGGAGGCAAGTTCTGGTAAGATTTCTCCTGCAAACAAGGAAACTTCCAGGACTTACCTACCCACGTCCAGGGACACAGAGGTGGAGGAGATATTTGTATTTCTTTCCTCTGTCCTGGTGTGTGTAGTGAGCCAACCAGACCTTCAAATTGTCATAAATGATGTAGTACAGCACTCTTTCCAAAATGCAGCCCTTGCTGATGGCAGTGAGACTGTTACCTAGCTTGCCAGACATGCTACCCTCTGGACAGGTAGTCCTGTAATTGGGATAAACAATAGCAAGGATACCATAATTGCTAAGTCTTGAAGACACTTCTGATGCAAGCAGAGGAGGAAAACTCCGCTCTGACCACCCCCACATAGGTATCGTGTGTCTCTGACAAGTTAACAGAAGGATTTTCATTACAACCAAGAAGAAAATCCATACTGAAACAACCTGGCATGAGATAGGTCTCCTGTTGTGTCCTGGAGCCCTCTTCCTCCTCTCTTGCTGTCACAAGTCAGCAAATACATCAGGTGTGAAAGTTGCCTTAATCTTCAGCTTTGCTGTCATGTCTAATATAAACCATGATTTGAAACTTGTGTCTAGAGTGTTTGGTTTGTAACATCTTCCAGTGCATGTGTAATAAAGTAAAAACCATTTCTGGTACTTTAGAGAACATTACCTTCCCAGAAATGTCATCCCCACACTTGCAGCATTCAGGTCTCTCGGGTCCACCCACCGTACGTAGCAGTTAGGAAAGGGAGCATCACAGGAAGGAAGAAGGTTTCTCCATTTTCCATCTTCTGGATCTGTTTCTCATAATGCCATCATCTCACAAGGTGAGATGGAGGTAGTGTTTGAAGTGGATGTGGAGGTGTTTGAAAATCAGAGCTTTGAAACCAATGCCCACGTGGCAATGTCCTTCGAGGAGTTAGGGAGTGAGGTGACATAAACATGCCTCTCTGAGGACAGTGGGTCACAGAGCTCTGAAATTTGGCTAGATCTTAGAAAGAATTGAGAGGAGTGAGGCTACATCAGAGATGTGCTGGATAATGCCTCACATATCTCTGGGGCTGCATTTCAACCAGCAAATTGAACAGAGTGCTTAGAGGTCTTCCTTTGTGAAATGTAAAATTACTTACTCGAAACGCTCTCTGTATAATGTATAATGTATAATGTTCCCAATCCCTCTATAGAATTGAATATCCATTAATTTTGCATCTGAAAAATGGCTTTTTAAAATCTGAAAGTAAGACATACTTAAGGTTTGTAGCACAGTGGCTGTAGCATCCTGCAAGTTCTTTTCCTCTTCCATAGGGCATTTTTTTAAAGGAGTTCGCTCATTTTATGGAAACACAGACTCACAGAACAGTTAGGGTTCTGAGAGACATCTGGAGATCATCTAGTCCATGGCAGGATCACCTAGGGCAGGTGACACAGGAATGCATCCAGGTGGGTTTGAATGTTTCCAGAGAGGGAGAGCCCAGAACCTCCCTGGGCAGCCTGCTCCAATGCTCTGCCACCCTCAATGTAAAGAAGTTCTTCTTCATGTAGAGTTGGAGCTCCTTGTGTTCCTTGTGCTGTCACTGGGCACCACCAAAAAGGATCTGGCACCATCTCTTGACACCCGCCTTGGAGATATTTCCATGCATTGATGGGATCCTCTGTCAGTCTCCTCTTCTCCAGACTAAACAGCCCTGGCTCCAGCGGTATCCCATCATCTCTGCGGTCCCCTGCTGGATAACTGATTCCAATTAGTTCTCAAAATCATTTGGACAAGCGTGTGGATCTATCTCATGGATCATTAAAGGGAAAAATAAAATCCTGAGTAAAGTATGCGCTTGTTCATGTAGTGTTTGCTTCCGGTAGCACCTTCTTCATATAAACTGAACTAAGTTCTTGGTTTTTCAAAAGGAATAATGTGACTGCATTAGCAGTATTATGGCAGGCAAAAAACCCCTCTGCAATCCATACCCCTTTTGTCGTTCAGTGTAGAATGATTTCAAAGGAGCAGATATTGTACCCAAGCTCAACCTCATGGCACTTGCTTTGGGAATTAGAATCACTTTCTTAAACTGTTTTTTAAGATATTTTTTCTTGGTCTGGAGATAAACTGAATTAATTTGGGTCCTACATGGTACTTCTCAGCTATCTTGTAAAAATAGTGTTTTTCTATGTTACAGCATAATAACTATTCTAAGTAGCAAAAAATAATGGAGTCCTTTTCTTTTCTTTGTAGGATATAGGTTTTGTCCTCTGTCTGTTTGTCTGTATGTTTCTGCTGGTTAATAAATAGGGAAGAAAGAACTACATCTCAGGATCCTTGAGGCCTTTCTTTTAGAGGCTGAGCCCAGAACATGGGGCCCCTCAGTAAAAGAGCTGAATTGTTTTGTTCATGTGCACACTAGAGATACTCTACAGCCAGACTTCAGCTTCTGTGTTTCATTTGAAAAGGACAGAAGAGACAAAAAGTAGTTTTGAACTGATATTTACAGCACAGTTCACCTCATCAGTGTGTAGCAGCAAAAGTGAGAAGAGGTCCACACTTACCTTACCTGGGCTCAGGAGAATTCAGGAATATTCAAATTTCATT
>VYZP01010327.1:0-17371 GCA_013400635.1 Hypocryptadius cinnamomeus
TATTTTATTCACGTAGGCCTTTTCAGCAGAGAGGACAAATTAGCCCTCCATACTTAAAAAGCTTGCTTCTTCCAAAATTTTAAGCTCATTGCTTGTTTTTGTGATACTCAGAAAAGCAACAACCACCAGCCACACTAAAAGAATTCAATGACAGCTCTCTTCTTCAACTTTCAGTAGTGTTTGTATTATTTATTGTCTAGTAAATAAAGCTGAAATGCTTTTCAACCTTGGTTGCAAACTCAGTACCCAGTTACAGTCCGACAACAGCAGGGAATAAGGCTGCCAATATAAAAATATCTTTTTTTTCTCCTTTGTGACTGCTTTCCCTAGATTTCATTATTTCTCCTGGATCTGCACTTTGTCATATCTAGGGCACAGCAATACTAAGCAAGCAGGGAGAAGGGATGTGAAATTTTTATCACAGAAACAACTGACTAGGAGATAATACCATATTCAAGCTTTTCCCAGAGAAAACATAGAAGAGAGCAGGTGTCATTCTTCTAGAAAGCTGTGCTATTCTAGTCTGACAGTTTGGGATTAAACACACAGACACTTGAGGGGTTTAGACTTTGTGGCACAACAATTATCTGAGAGGCTATAATAAGCAACTCCACTGGATTAAAACAGCTTTTTGAAAAGCAGCAGCTTTGTGTAATACTTAAAAATAGCCTTTTCTATTTTAGCACAGTTCTTTGCTATCAAACAGATGGAAGGATGGCTCACGCACAACATGGGGTGGACTTGTGCTTGTGCAAAAACAGAACAGTCAAGAAAAATGAGCACATTAAGGTCAAACAGTTATACCATATTCTCAAAATATTTCTCAGTCTTTCAGAGAATGGTGGGGCAGTAGTTTCCACAGCTGTTTTTTCCATGTGACTTTTTCCAAGTCACTCTCAATGGCTTTTCCTTCCCTGAGTTTGCCCACTATTATGTTGGACCTACAAAAGCTTCAAGAACCCACACCACTGTTAGTGCTTCAACTATTTCCCCCCAGTTCCTTCAGAGTTTTCAGGCAAACACCATCCAGTCCTGATAATTTGTTATTATTAATTTTGTTGATTTTTTTCTGTAGCTTCTTTTACCAAAACTGGATTTGAAGCAGACAAACCCTATGGAAACTTCAGCATGGTCTTCCATAACGAATACACATGCAAGAAATTACAATTACATCTTAAATCCAATGCCCATGGGTAGGTTGCTGTGAGTTCCTAGTGCCATACATTGAAATTTGCAAATTAGTTATTAAAAAGTTCTTGACATTTTTCAGAATTTTAAAGCCATCAAATCAACAATGAGAAAACAAATTATAATTTACATTGTGCTTAAGATAAATGTTAGGCCATTGCTAAAAGAAAAAGGAAATCAAAATAACTATGCAAGGAGAAAGAAGTAAAATAGTATATTATATATATACACAGAAAAATTAACTGAGATGATGTTTAACATATTTATATAATAACATATCTACATCAAAAAGAAGGAAGGTTGAGATGCCCAGTTTGGAGGTGACAGAATTACTTAAAGATGTGATGTCAAACTTCTGAGGAATATAGTGAAGTTAATGGAATTATTAACACTAGCAGTTTACTTAGTGCCATTGTATAAGCCTAATAATTTTAGCTAAAGTACTGAATCCAAATTAAAAAAAAAAAAAAATCAGATTCAGAAAAGCAGACGTGATATCTGAAACAATGAAAATTATGTGAGGAAAATTAAGATGATGAGCAACAAAAAGTACTAGGACATTTTAATTTACACAGAGGATGAATGAATATAATCAAAATACTCAAAATAATGAATGGTTTAGAGAAAGTAAATTGAGACTCTTAATTACTCTCATAAGACTGTAGAAAGAAATGGTCTAAGAACTTGAAAGGCATAAATAAAGCTGATAAAAGTAAATTCCTTTTTTCCATTCAATGGAAAAGTCACCAGTGGACCTTGCTGACAAAGCAGCATTAGTATGAAGAACTTAATAAAACGAACAGCAGAATTAAATACATATACCATCATTTTCCTAGTACGAAAGGTACTACATAGGACACCTATCCATCATTTCACACAAAAATATGACACTTCAAAAATATCTTTTGGAACTTGAACACAAGTTTAAGTCAGAATACAGAGCAAAACTTACTACAAAAATTAAGTATAGACAATATATACATGGATGATCTTAAAGGTCCTTTCTAACCTAAACTATTCTATATGATTCTATGAGCTGAAACCTTTCCTATTTACTATCTGAGGCACCCGCACATTTGTTAAAACATTTCAGAGGAGTAGTAGTAGAACAAGAAATCAGTAGACAGAATCATGGAACTTCCGACATTTTAGTCTAGACAAAAAGTACTGAGAAGTACTGTCCACTACTTTCTATAGAGGATTGTACAGATACGAAAACACTTTAACCTTATAGTAAAAATAAACTTCCTATGAACTTGCCGAACAAACAGGGTCACAAAATTGTTTTCCAGTGACAGCACTAATTTCTTTTAGAAGGAAAAAAACCTTGCAAATACACATGCTAGGTGAATAAATGTGTAATTTTATTGCGTATCTTTTTTTCCGGCTATGAAAACTGAGACTAAGAGAATGGCTGGCATGCCCACGGTTGCAACACTAATCACTTGCACCAATCCTGATGTCATAAGACCTATTTTATGTTTCCTTCAGGTGAACTCTGCCAATCCACACTTTGAAATAGATTCATTTCTACTACACAGTTGTATAATAGCATGTGCAAGCCAAATACATAAGAAGAGCTCTGGTGTTCTCAGGGAAGAGTAGAAATCTTAATACCTAAATATCTTCAACCCCATCCCAAACTGAAAATCACATGAGAACCTTTGTATTACATATCAAAACACAGAAATCGAGAGGGTGGAGGTGGTGGTGGAGCAGGGGTGTTTTGGCTTGCTTATTTTTTAGCTAGAAATCAGCTAACTACGAGTCAGTACCTCTGTACTGTGCAGTAATTTTTTCCTCCTCCTGACATATTAGACTTCACTTGGACTCCAAGCTCTGTAGAAGCTGGCACTCCTGAACACACAACTCCCACGGGGCACCCTACCGAACTGCCTTGGCCCCAAAATGTCACCACCTTTGTTTTGACTTTAATGCTCTTGATTCCTGTGCAGCTGAAAATACTAATGTGGTGGAAAATATTAATATAGTGCTACAAGGGAGAGAAACCAAGAGAGTTCACTAACTGGCCTTACTCAAAACCAAAGGAGCATGGATGTGTGTAGGATGCAAAGCATTTCCCTCCAGTATCTGCAAGACACCCCCGTTGTGTTGCGATAATACACCAGGAATGTAGGGAGAATCTTGTGACTCCTAGGGATAGCACAACCTGACTGGGCACCCTTCCAGGGCTGTCTTTGAGACTGCTCCCCACCACAGGGAGATGGAAAAAGCTCTTTATTAGTAGCTCTATTGACATTAATATGTAATATTATTATTAATAAATAATTACCATTATTAAGATTTTTTTGTTGTTTGTCCTAGGGAGGGGGCACCTGTCAGAGCAGAGCCTGCTGGGTCCCAGCATCCCCAGAGGACAAGTCTACCTTGAAACAGGGGGCAGAAAAATAATTATCTTCTCCAGAGAAGATGACTCCAGCATCAGAATGGTTGAGATCTGCTTAGTGGCTAGAGGCTATTAACTATTACACCCTTCTGCATGGCCATGTGTTTCCAACACTTTTTATATCCCATTTACATTGTATAAATCCCCTGCTTGATTTCAGTGGCAGAGTTGCACTGAGCTTTCTGCTTCCCACCATGACTAATCTTATGGAGCAAAACAGAAGGTTTGTTTTTTGCAGCATTGTGTTTTAATCTCATCCACACCACATTCAATTTTCCTTACAGTTACTACTTTCAATCAACATTTTAAAAACCACAGCCACCACTGAAGAGGTTTAAATAAGTATCCCAACCTGTAAAACAACTAAATGCTGCAAAGTATATGTAGTTTATGGTGGAGATAATTTAGTGTATATAATCAGTTTCAATTTTCGCCTAGAGCATGAGAGTAGGACGAATTATTTGTGGAAAAAAGGACAGAAATAGAAGAAAATAAAGCTCTCCTAAACACAAACCCTTTTCAGTGTCTTAAAAACAGGTAATGTGTCTAGTATATCATACTTTATAACCTTGTGTCAGAGCTCTAGCTATGCCTTGTGTCCTTACATGTTTTTGGGATACAACTCTGAACAGTGATATTGAGAGTGACCGGAAGAAAAGCATAGTGCCTGTGTGTTATCAATATCTCAAAAGGGAAAGAGCAACACTTCAGGAAGGTCGAGGTAGTATAACAGTGTTGGAGTGCTCCCCATCCTTGACTAATCCCCCTCCACCTATGATGGGAAAAGCAAAGCAGGATATTTTAAGAGCATGATTTTAACAGTGTTCTGCTGAAACTAAAGTTTCATCCTTGATTAAATATATCCTTTCTGACTCCTTGGAAGCCATTATAGACATCATCCTTACAAATTACCTTTTACAAAATGTTAAGGAACATTGAAAAAAGGATATGGTGTAAGATGTCACTTACTGCAGATTCTTTTATTTTAGTGTTTTTAAAAGGTAATACTATTTTTCTGTATGTTTTTCATGGTCAGATTGTGAAAAATTAATTACTCCAACCCTACACAATTTTTATCTATATTTTATAGCTACTCTGATTTGGTAATCCAGAAAAAAATATGGTTTTTTCCCACATATTTCATCAAACTTTATATACTGTTCTACTTTTCCTTGCACTGTAATGCTGACCTGCTTTTAATAGCCAATGGTATTTTTAGAAACACAATAGATAGTGTTTATCTGCAGTGACATCTTAGGTCCTAATCAAAGCATTAATTTTGAATTGTAAAATTGGCTGAACTTTCCCTATATTACTCTCCCAGCAGGCTCCCAAGGAGGGATTGTGCTGTCCTTTGATCAAATTCAAAGATGCCCTGTCAAACAGCTGTGATACTCACCAAATTCTTTTGGGGAGTTTCAACAGTGTGAAGTGCTGCTTTTCAATCTGACAGTTTTTGATTGGACCTTTTTGGCATTATGGTAGTTCCAAAAAGTCTAACTGACATCAGAGGAAAACATAGCCACAGACCAAACTGCTGTGATTTCCTTTCAAAGGCAGCTAGTCTCAAAAACAAAGAAACTCCAATGTTCAATAAACAGAGAACATCTCACTGGGGAAAAAAAAAATTTTTAGCACTTTCAGGGAATGACATTTCTGTATTTATGCATTAAGACTTCAAAATTCAGCACGAAATTCTTCTTTCTAAAAACATCAAGGTGTTAAAATACATTTTCTTCTGAGTCAATATATCCTGAAGTAGATGAGTGAAAAGGATTACACAATGTAAGAACTGCTTGAAACAATTATTTAGTAACAAACTGACTCTTATTATATAATGTAATTTTCCACAATGCAGCTTCAAGCATTCCCTGAACAGACTATAAAATCTTAATCTTTGATAGACTATAAAGGAATCACAACTATTACTATGCAAACCATTCTTCTATCAAAATGCAGAGGTGTGAAATATACTTCAAAAAAATAGCTAAGCAAACTGTTTCTTGATCATCACTATATGCTGTGTATTGATCTAAAATATTCAGGCAGCATTAGTTCTTTGAGAGTGGGAAGGAAAGCAGTCCGATGAGTACAGAAAATACAAAAGAAGATGCTTTGGCGCGAACATATGCATAAATTTCAA
Source organism: Hypocryptadius cinnamomeus (assembly GCA_013400635.1). Classification (NCBI taxonomy): domain Eukaryota; kingdom Metazoa; phylum Chordata; class Aves; order Passeriformes; family Zosteropidae; genus Hypocryptadius; species Hypocryptadius cinnamomeus. Next base: position 5,739 of record VYZP01010327.1, read on the forward strand.
ATTCACTACACATTAAAAAAAATCCAACCACAAATTAGCAGCGGAGAAGGCATTAAAAAGAATTTCCATCTACTCTTCTTCTCCTGTTGGTATCTAAATTTTACTCAAACAGTAAGTAAAGGTCCATAGTTAATTCTGAATTATAGCTAATACCATGCATTAAAGGCATAGCAAAGCACTGGCTAATACGTTGAGGGTAGGAGGAATTGTACCATTCTTTTGTGTAAAATGCTAAAAGGCACATCTGCTGAGCAATTGATCTTAAATTACTACTTCTGATTGCAAGGAAGCTTCAGATTAGCAATGCTGTTCTGACTTATTCACTCTGCTAAAGACTAACCAAAAGCAATACTTTTTCAATAGAATCCTTTTCTCTCAGAGCTCTCTGTTACTCTGGCATTAAAGTATCAATGACATCACATAAAGGAGTGGTATCCGTTTTGTTTTTCTAAAGCTGTTAGCCTTCAGAACAAAAATAGTTTACTAGGATAACTCTGTAAATTTGTTTTTCCCATTCTGGACTTAGTTACCTTAGCACCTGAGCAGGCCAAGAAAATATAGAAAAGAGAAAGGAAATAGGAGAAAGAAGAAAAAAACAATACTTAAATATTTAGTAGTAATTTTTCTTACATATTTTTGATATGTATTAAAATAATCCATATACATTTCTCAGCTCAATTACTTACAAAAAACTTATCTGCAGAATCAAGTAAATCTCTCAGCTGTGGAAGTTTATTTTTCCATGTGCTATCTTGAGATAAGCAGGTCTGTAATATTATATTTCCACTGACATAATTGTGCATGAATTCTGATCTGATTTAGTATTACATGGTGCAAAAGGTGACACATTTCCTTTAATACAGCCCATTAGAAAAGGAAAGGAATTGCCAGTGTATGAAATCTAAAGAGTTTGATTGAAAGACTCTGGGACTTGGGGGTCAACTCAGTGGAAAAGTCACTTGCTCAACTACCCCAGGCACCAAGCACTGTGACAAGCAAACTTAATACCCTGGTGAATTTACTGAGACAATCAATAAAAACACTGCACTATCAGACTGCTACAGCTGTACATTAACCTACCATATTACCTCAACTTCTCTGAACCAGTCAAACATGCATTTGCTGATCATGCAGATAACACAGATACCTCACTGGTCCTTAAGTCACATTTAATAGCAAGTCAGAGTGCTAAAACAACCATTTATTGCTTTTCCATATGCCATAAATTCTAATTTTCAAATCTATCTAAATTGTACACCAAAAACTATATTCAAAGAACTACTGAGATGGCAAAGCCAACTGCTCTGAAATTAATGTATGGGATATTTAAGATACATTCCTTCTTGGATCCTCAATCCACACCTGTTACCCCAGCACACCTGCACCTGGGGCTTTGTGGCCTCCTTGCCTTCTCCTGATGCAGGTCTCAGCATCATCATGTCCTTCCCTGCCCAAAGACCAGCCATTCCTGCTTCCTAACTTGTCTATGTTTATTTTTGTATCTTACTTCTGCTACTCTTTCTCAGTTCCAGCTCTAGTTCCTGCAGACTCTTCAGCTCACAGCTGCTCCAACAGGGTTCATGGGTGGGCATCAGTACTCTTGCATGCAGCTCAACAGAAAAGTCAGTAAATCCACACAAAAACCATTGCCCTCTTTGGTACTTGGTCCCAGTGCTTGACCTCTCATGAGTCCAGGCAGGAGCAGCGTGGACATGCTTCTTACCTTTGGAACTTTCCTAGTAGTTATCAGTAAATGCAGAGAATCTACCACAGAAGAAAACAGAAACAGAACAAAGCGGTATGCAGCATACACTATTTGTCCAAAAGCTTTATGTTAAATTTGCCTCTTAATCTGCCAGCAGATTACACCTGAGTAGAGACAGACTCCACTCTGTACCATGCTGTGATGTGTCCTAGATGCTGTTGCACAACACCAACTTTTTAATTCCATACCACATTGCTCTAGGATGAACTTTGTTCTTAAATAGTTTAGGCACAGGTGCCTCTTTCATTTTGTCAGGATCATATTTCGCCTAGATGATCTGTCCTGCAACTTCATCACTAATCCACACATCAACTTTAAGTAAACAATATAAAATTTTCCACTGACACACAGATATTTCAAACTGAAAACAAAATGCATGTTGCATATTGTTTGCATAATCTTGCAGTTTATTTTCCCGTATTCCTGTATTTTCCTCCATAAAGCACAGCAAAGCCTGATCAACTGTCCTGGCAAATTTTTGTAGTTGAGGTTGCAATTTTCCTCAGAAGCCTATCTGTGAAGTCAAAGACAAACACCTAGCTTAAGCTGTGGATTTTCAGCTGTGTTGTAGTGCGAGCCTCAGCATCAAATCTAGTTGAAAACCCAGACTACAATACAGCACCCATTTTGCACACAGCTGTGTTGCTGAGCACCCTCTTCTCCCACAGCATCACCTCTGCCACTCATTCATTCTCATTCACATACACTGTGTCAACCATATGTTCCACTGGGAACTGGGGCCATGCAGCACTTACCTCATGCTAGCACATCCTAACCTCACTTTTCTCTATACGGCTTCCAAAGTTGTATCTTACTTAATGCATTTGCATGGCCAGGTTTTGGAAGGGGTGGGCTACAGACCTGGCTTCTATGAGAAGCTGCTGGAATCTTCTGTGTCTGGCAGAGCCAATACCAGCCAGGATGGACCCATTGCTGGTCACGGCTGAGCTCACCAGCTCAGTGATAGCAATGCCTCTGTGGTAATGTATTTAGGAAGGAAATAAAAAGTTATATTGCACAGATGTTATCGTGGCCAAGGGACAATGAAATGAAAATATGTGTGAGAAATAGCTTTGCAGACACTGAAGTCAGTGAAGATGGCGGGAGAGAAGGTGTTCCAGGCACCAGAGCTGAGATTTCTCTGCAGCCCCAGATGAAGATCATGCTGAAGCAGCTATGCCTCTGCAGTCCACGGAGATGTCACACTTGCAGCCTGGGAAGGAGACCCAGGCTGAGAGGGTAGATGCCTGAGAGGAGGCTATGATCCTGTGGGAAACCTATGCTGAAGCACGGTCCTAGCAGGCACCTGCAGACCCATGAAGACAGGAGACCTTGCTGGAGCAGGCTTCCTGGTAGGACTTGTTAACCCTGCAGGTGACCCACTCTGGAGCAGCCTGTGCCTGAAGGAATGTACTGTGCAGAAGAGTGACCCACATTGCAGCAGTTCATGGAGAATTGCTGCCCACGGGATGGACTCAGGGTAGGGAAATTTGTCAAGGAGTGTCTCCTGTGGGAGGGGCCCCATGCTGGAGCAGGGAAAGGACTCTTCTTCCTGAGGGCAGTGGTAAGGACAACCTATGATGAACTGACTGTAACCCCCATATCCCCATTCCCCATCTCCCTGCACCGTTAAAGTACTGGAGGTAGAGGTAGGGAAGGAGAGACAAGTGGAGGTAGTTTTAAGATTTATTCTACTTCTCATTATTCTGCTCTGATTTTGGTAGTAATAAATCACATTAATATCTCCAAGTTGAGTCTCTTTTTCCTGTGATGCTAATTGGTGAGTGATCTCTCCCCATCCTGATCTTAACCTACGAACCCTTTGTTATATTTTCTCTCCCCTGTCCAACTGCAGAAGGGAGTGATAAAACAGCTTTGGTGGGTACCTCGCATCTAGCCACGGTCAACTCACTTACACCTTACATCTCTGTTTCCTCTGGGACTTGAAGGATTTGTTGTGTATTACGGGCTCTACAGTTTGCTGTAGAAAATGCTCAAAAGGCATCTCTCCAAAGCTGTTTGGGGCTGTCCTTTGGAAGGTTAAAAAAGATGGAGTTATGAATAAACCTGAAGAAACATTTGGGTGGCTGGCAAATCAGTCACTACATGACTTGCTTAGACTTGCAAGTGGTTCATGGCAGTAGTTTAAACAGAACTCAGACCTCATGATTCTGTGTGAAACTGTTTCAAAGAAATTCTGTTAGAGAATGAAGAATGGTGATTGTCCATTCTCGCCATTTTTGAAATTATGTGGAGCTAAGGTATAAACTAACCCGCACACGTAGGAAGGTTTCAAAGCAAACCCAGCGGTAAAGGGCTTTGGTTGTTTCCTTTCACACTCATTATTTCTTTTCCAAGTCATGGAGAAAACCATACAGATCTTTTTAATTAGATCCTAAAGTTACTTTTTGAGGACCTAGGCGAAAACAGCAATTTGCTTGGCTTCAAAGAATTTAAATCTGCTTTGTTACATGAAGAAATAATATTAAGTGTAGAGGAAAAAGTACGTCCCGTTCTTATATAGCTAACATAATTTAGACACATTCTTTCTTTGATTTAATAATTTACTGAATTATACTTGGCTTGCTTCATATGGAACATGACCCACACTATATTGGTCACAGATGAAGAACACCATGTATAAGGATAAGTGTAATTAATTCAACAGTTTATAGACTGTCCTGGGGTAATCCATAATGTCAGTACATTCCACATCTTTCTGCGCACAAAGCTTGTTCCTGTATCTTTAAGACCCTGGAAACGAGGACCTTGTGTGTGCGGAGTGCTTTTAGAGGCGTTCTTAAAACCGGTCCTCCCGGGCAGCTACCTGCCTTTTGCCGTGTGCTGTTTGCTTGGCTGGCTGTTTGGTCGTTGCTTAGGCAGAGGTTTTGTTCCCCTTTTGGGTTCTTTTCGGTTGTTTGGGGGATTTTCCCCTTTTTTCTCGTCCCGGAGAGGCTGCCTTGGGGCGATTTCCCCAGGCTGTTTCTGTTTCTGCCGAGCGGGGAAAGCCCCCGCTGCCGTGCAAGCCGCTGCCCTGCACCGGCGGTGGCCAGCCCAGGACAGCAAACCGCGGGCCGCCCCAGCCCGGAGCAGCCGCTTGGCTTCGCCTCTCTTGCCGTCCCCCGCCGCACGGAAGATGAAGCTCCTCCCCGAGTTCTAGCCCCTCGATCCAGAGAATACCAGCTGTCGGGGAGAAGAGCACAGCGGGGAGGGGGCAGGAGGGAAGCTGGCATCGCCTTTCGCTTTCTCCTTCGAGCCACGCGGACTGCGGAGCACCACCTTGGAGGGGAGGGATGTCCCCAGCATTTTTGGGCCTCTTTATCTCGAGATACAGCAATTTTGCCGTTATTTTTTGCCTGTTGTTGTTATGCTTGTTAGTAAACTGCTGGTTTTTTTCACTTACCTCTACTTTCTTTCGTTCCTTAGTGGTGGAAAGGGACTGGTTAAACCTATAAAGAAGACAACTCATTCCAGAGTATTCTTTAAATTGTCTCAAACCAAGACATAGACTCATGGTCCTCCAGAGACTATCACACACACCCTCCTTCAGATAAAAGTCTTGGATTCTGATCTCATTAATTCTTATTTTACTTCACTGATTTTGATAGTATTTCAAGACTGCACCAGGACAAAGAAATGTGATCTCATTAAAACTAAACCTCTCAGAAGGCTGTCCAAGTACCTGTTTTCAAAGATGTGTATGTTAATGATGAAGACTATATGATGTCCCACTACAGGGCAGGATGAAAACTGGTTTTTTGTGAAAGTTGCTGTGCAAAGGCTCCACAGGATCTAAGGTATGTCCAAGCAAAAGTAACCTCATGGCTGTGACTTGGGGGTGATCCAATGATCAAAACCAGGTGATAGTCCAGAGTACTGGCTGAAGCAGTCCACACAATCAACCCATACTTTATGTACAACTGTTATTAAAATTACACACCTCTTATCAACATCTCTACTTTAATAACTAAACTGAGCTGAAACCAAACTGTTCTGAGAAGTATGACTTCTGCAGCCATGTACTGTAGATTGCCCTGTTGTAGAGATTTTTTTTGTAAGTACACAGTTCTATAAGCTAAGGTTTGAGAGGATAACAGATTCATACATAGCTACAGTTTTCACTGGAAGCTGCTGTTGGCTTTTTATTTACAGTTAGTATTTAGATGCTAAGTTCATGTAGAATATAATGGTAGAATCAAGGTATAGGTGGACCAATAGATTTACTTGTTATGGAATTTTAACTCCACTCTCTCTGTATCATTTCCCCACCATTTATTTTATAGAAAATAACTGCCACTGTAATAGATTACAATCTTCTCTTTTATGGAATATAAAAATGTAGGTTACATTGGAGCTAGCTTTCCTCCTCCTCACGATCTCCTCTCAGTAAAAATGCAGGGCATGCTTCTGAGACAGGATACAAACATGCCTTGGCTAGAGAACAAAGTTGATACCTCTCAGCAGCAATGATTAGAAGCTTTAAAACATATTTTAATTTGACTCAACTATAATTAATTACAAAAGCTTTTCGTTATCTTGAAGTACAATTTCATTGACTGAGACCTGCAAAGAATTTTTCAAAGAATGAAAGGATAAAGAGTAACCAAAACCACAAATGTTTTGAATATTTTTTCATAATAAAATGTTAAGATGAAGGTTAAAAAAAACAGTGTTCATAACGTGCATTTTCCTCCCTTTATGCCTGCAGTGGTAGCAGTTTTCACTGGCCTAATTCAGTGGTGTGCTGAGGGCTTCCAGTAAAAGGCTGACCTGAAAAATCTTTTGAGGTTATCTGAAATCTTACCTGGAGCTTGTTAAAAGAATAAAGCTATGTGAAAAGCATATGTAAACTTCTTAAAAACTAAATCTTAGATACACAGACAAATTCTAGATACATAAATTATCCATATTGACTGCTACATTATTATAACATAACTGCATAAAAATCCTTTTGATAGCTTATTGATAACTTGACTTCATGTAATTTAACTGACCCATATTCGCTAAGATATTGCATAAGCCAGTGTTTGGAAAGGAGCCAAAAGAAAAAAAGGAAAGAGAAATCAGATTAAACTGTAAATCTATGGTTGGCATAGGTTTAACAAATGTTACAGAACATATGGAATGCAGAATCCAGTGCTGTTTCTTGGAAAAAATGGTATTAAATACCTGAGCCAAACAAACTACATTTTTTAAAATTCCTAAATACATAACAAGACAATGAAGAAAAATCAGAAAAAAAGTGTTCCACTGCTAAGCACCACTTTGTAACCAATACAAGTAGCATACCTGCTGCCTTAGTTTATTATTCATATTGCAAGTGAAGATGAAAGTTAAGATTCTCCAGTAGAAAAACACATCACGTGGCTTTAAATTAACAGTCCTGTCTTGACTGCAGCAGAGGGTGAAAGAAGTTACAAAAATCCAGAACATTAGAATGACACATGGTAGTGCAAATCTATCTTGTCAGACTGCTCTCAGTATTACACACCATTATTAATAAAATGCATTACATTAACTAATTTAATATATTTTGGCATTCATCATCTTCAGTTTACTATTTCTGTAACTCTGCAATTTGGGCATGTCGAGCAATGTCTGTCCATGACATAACCTACACCAGGGCATGCCCACACTGAGTTCGTCACATAGCAAGTCACTGATACCAAAGTCAGCTCTAAAGAAAGACACTTTTCATAATTACCCAACAATCTGATAAGGGAAAACATATGGATAGGTTTAGGTAAAGCCTGCAAGGAGCCTTTACTAAATGGAAAACAGGTGCTCCAGTTCCATGCCATGTAATACCCTATTGATCATAGAGCCCAAAGGTTACAGGACTAATAGCTTCCTTGTGGTAATCTGGGAGCAAAGACACTGGCCATGGTCAAACAGCTGGGGCATATTTTACATATTTGCAATATATGCTTCCATTTTAATGGAAGTAAGGGTTTGGCACATTTATTAATCTTGTAACTTTCTTTGCATAAGGAGACCCATTTTCCTGGGTTTTCTATTATACCATATGAAAACAACAAGAGAAATAATAGAAGCCAAAGGCCACTACTAGCTGGCGTTCCAAAATATGCATTTGTTTTCTCACAAAAATTCATTTTGCACATAGCTTTAAGAAAACACACGTGAACTAAACACAAAACAGCACCTCTCCATTTAGTCAAAAGATGTAAGAAGAACAGCAGGAGTTAAGTATGTCTAGTGCACCAGAAAGGAAAAACAGCTTCTAACAAATTAATCCTAACCATGTGCTTATTATTTACAATTTAACCTAGCGCAAAATAACACCCACTGCAAACACCCTGAATAAATAGTCTATACATGCTTGTTTTAAAAAGTGTAGGGTTTTTTTTCCAATTCAAACAGCATATTTAATCTTGAGAGCTCAAAACATTTGCAATAATGAAGACAGCTTTGAATTTATGAAAATCAACCATAACACCTTCTGTATAAAAAAACAGTTCTTAAATATTCAATAAAAGGGCTCACTGAATGCACACAGTAATGTCAGTACTCACTTTAATTCAACCTTGGTAACTAGATCCAGAAAAATGTTTGAACTCTGGTGTCAGTTTGAAAAAGCTGAATATTAGATCATAACATTGAAACCTAGAGTGATATTTCTAATTAGGGGTGTTTGCTCAGATAATCACCAGAGAACTGGGGGGAGGGAGGGGCTGACCTCTGCCTTCATCTTCTCTTTTAAAGGAGTTTGGTTAGCAATTTCCAAAACCCACTAAGCACTAACTACACAGGCTGGTTTAATCTACAAGCAGTCAAGTACTATTCTTTGTGAACTAATCACAGTGGTTAAAATATCCAGGAATACGCACACTACTGGAATGACACATTTGCACAGATCTAATAATAAAGCAGAAACAAACAGGAGAAAATGGCCTCAAATGGATGGTAAATCAGTGTTTATCAGAAAACAAATGATGACTGAAAGCTAGCATACTGAGATAAAATTCAAGCCCTCCACAGCTACATGATGGACTTTTACAATCAATCATATATTTTATTGCTAGAAATGGATGCTCATATCATTTAGCATCAGAAAACATCCCATATGTGTTTTGTAGAAGAAGATTTTGTTAGTACAGTGTAATGAAATTATGTAGGTAACAATTTAGGTGATGTATAGAAGAATTTATCATATAAATTGTAAAGTGTTTGACCTGGCAATGGAACAAAGAAATACTCTAATTTTTTATCATCTCTTACATCTTAGGTGTTAGCTAACAGAAAAATGATCATTGAGGGAATTAACTAATTACAGTGAATTTTCTGACATTTCAAATGCTGCTGCCAGCATATGAATTCATACAGTGGTGTATAAATGTACATCTCAGCCAGAAAAAAAGGTCAAGAGCATAAATTAAGATGCACTGTTTTTCTCCTCTCAGAAAAAAAAAATGCTATATTACAACAGAAGTAGGGTAACATCTGTGAAGGTCAAAATAATCTGAATTTTAGTACAGAGTTGTTGTAAAACTATATATTTTCTTAATTTTTATTTTCTTCCACAAATATCGCCCTTCTGATAGGAAAATACCAGCAAGTATTGGGCTGTCTTCACTCATCTCACCAGAAAGCCATTCTGCCAGTGCTAGCCACTGTTTCAGTGGTGCAAGGTCATTCTGATTTATTTTCTTTGGTTTTTCCCTCTCTCTGGGGAACAACCAATCCAAGAAGCCCCATGGCTTGGCTCAATGATATGTGGAAATGAGTTGTTATTTACTGTGGTTGCAATCCTCAACCTAGCTGGCAGCATCTAAACTGAATCACATCCACTCAAATATGTGAATTATCTGCTGTGGTTTCCCAGCTTGCAGGGCCACAATGCAAACTTCAAATCAAATGGATATCTATGAGGATTGTGATTATTTAAATGTCATATATGATTATTTAAATGTCATTCTTCTATCCAGCAATTCTTTGAACATTTTAGATATTAATATCCCATCCTTAACCAGCAGAGAGTTGCTATTTCCACACCATTTTCCCCCTGATGTGCAGCCCTATTTGTAGTACTCAAGACAGGAGGAATTTTTGTCCTTCAAAACCTGTTGTTATCTTCACAAGAGCTATCAAGTTCCAGACTGGCAGAGATACTCTTGTTCCTGGCAGAAAAAAAATATTTGATCCAGCTCTGGACCAAGAAAAGAAAAAAAAATAAAAAGGAAAAGGAAGAGGGAAAGCAAAAAGAAGAAGAAGAAAGAAAAAGAAGGAGAAAGGAGAAGAAGAAGAAGAAAAAGAAAAAGAAGGAGAAAGAAGAAAAAATGAAAAAACAGAAAAATAAAGAAAAAGAAAGCAAGACTTACAGTCCTCTAACCTTTCCGTCAACATGCCATATCTATTATTATAGGATGATAAACAGCTCTGTCCAATTTTCTGGACTAAAACACATCAACTCCTTTTTTAACTGTCGGTAAAAACAGTGTCATGTCTAAATTCTCCTATCCCCAGATACCCAAGTGCTAGGAAAGATAATTACCTTGTCATCTCTGTCATCCTCTTCTTCCTCGTCCTCTAGCATGTCCTCCACTACCTGCAGACAGAAACAGTAGTAGTTGTCATCGTTTAAGAAGAAAGAGTTTTGTTCTGTCAATTCTAAGCCTTTTGTAGATGAAAACTTTATTAACATTTGAAATAAATGCACAGAGGGAAAATGTACAACTAGGAAAAAAACACTTGATCTAGTGATTCAAATTTAGGAAAGTGTTATAGCTTTAATTGACCTACATTGGGGAATTATATACTGAAAACCCTTCCTTTGCAAAATGCTTGCTTGACAATTTAAGTATTTAAAAGGTAGTTCAAAATTCAGTATATGCCTGCTTTAACTAAAGGAATCCTTTGTCAGCTCCACTGGTGCCTATGCAGCACACACACATGCTCACTTCAAATTTATGGTTACCTACATAAAAGGTCAACACATTTAATAGAATTTATAGTATTCACCAAGAGATTCTTGAAGAATACAAAGCCAGAAATAAATTCACAGTAGCTTATCTCCTTATCATGTTCAACAGTGATACCTACCATATTGTCTATCAACATTAGTCCTGTGTTTCTTTAATAATAATTTCGTACAATCTGCGCATCTAACTTTATGCACATTAATAGCGAGCTGCACCTGCCACATGTCTGCATTGACGTATTTTTCCATACAGTTTTTCAGTCCAGCACCATGAAATATTAAATTCTTTCTCCAAATATTAATAATTATTAATCATGCCATCAGCATCACCACTACGTTTAGTTTACAGAGAGATCAAATGATTTTCCAAAGATGGGCCATGGCAGATTCAGACTTAAATATCTCTCTCTCTCCTTACAGTGTGATCAATGACCCTAACAGGAAAATTCTCTATTGATAGAAAGAAAGTTGTACCTCCTTATGACCAGAGAATAGTGTGCTTCTTTATATCTGTATGTATATATATCTATAAGTATAGCAAAGATCCAACCAGCCCAGTGTCCTATTATGCAAAAATTTTATGCTATGTATTATAAAGTATGCATAAAGAGGAAAAGTGGAGGTAAAACTCACTGATATTAAACAATTTTTGTGATTTAAGACAACACACTAAAATTAAATTTCATAGCCACACCCTCAGACAATGCTGCAAGGGTGTTCCCACATCTATGTACAAGAACTTAAGGGACTTTATCCAAGAGCCAAATTCAGGTAAAAGACTAACTGAAAAATAAAAGTGCCTGAATGAGTTTACTTTCCCAAAGTTAGCTCATCAAGATGGTCCCAATTAGCCATGTTGCATGGGCCCATGCAATGCATAAAAAACATATGGTTTCACGTAACATGCCCATCTAGTAGAGCATTGTGCAT
>VYZP01010330.1:1770-14264 GCA_013400635.1 Hypocryptadius cinnamomeus
AATAGATAAAATACAAGTCTAAATATTACTTCTGCTACAAGTATGACCTTTGAGATCTCAGCTCAACACCACCAGTAGAAAACATAGGTAATTTTCCAGTACCATGCCACTGGCAAATCAAAAGATTCACATTTCTTTTTCTAGTAATGCTGATGTATCATGGAATCACTGAATCACTAAAGTAAAAAGACACCTTCAAGGTCATTGAGTCTAACTGTTAACCCAGGACTGTGAAGTCCACCACTAAACTATGTCCCTAAGTGCCACATCTGCATGTCTTTTAAATACCCCCAGGGATGGTGAATCACTGTGCAGAAGCACATCCTTTCAGAAAGCAAGTCTTCTAACACTGAAGGAAAAAGAAGGGAAAAACAAAAAATAAAGAAATCCCATTTCAGAGAATAGGGATACTTAAACCTATGTATAACTTTCCTACACCAATGGGTTTGAACCAAAATACATTAAAAGGAGTCACTCTTCTTCTGACTTCAAATGAAGTGCCACAGTCGCAGCAACACATTAAATTATGTGAAATTTTTGGGCTCTGTTTCTCATCCTCCAAGCTGAAACCCTGAACTTGAAACTGTAACATGCTCACAGTTCTGGAGAAGAATACTGACCATACATCTGTTTTGTACACAGAGTTTTCAGAAGGAACAGAAATGTCCTCTTTTGCCATCTCCTCTTGTCTTTCTGGAAAGCTGCTCCATTGCAGATGAGAGAGCATCCACTAGTTCTAATTTAATGATATTGTGCTGTTTCATACTCAGATTAGACCAAGACAAATATATAAAAATACATCACAATAGCTACAAGACTCAGAGAAAGACTCTAAGGAAGAAATTTTGAAAATACCTGGTCAAAGTTAGAACAGCCTTAAACAACTGCCTTGGTGGCTGGAAAAAAAAAACAACAACAAAAAAAACCCCAAAAAGAAACCTAAAACACCAAAACATAACAAACCAAACACAATGGAATTGAGAATTAAACTTACCAGTTCTTTATGAACTTGTATAGGAGCAGACTGTGATGTGATCCTGCGTTCATAATAATCCTTCACCTTATTCCACAACAGTGGTCCAGTCTGGAGCACATAAACAATACATACCTTCGGCTGAAAATGCAATGGATGCTCACAGTCATGAATACGCACTGTGTTACTAATCCTTTTTTTTGCTCTACACCAGAATGTTTCGATGGTTATATTAGACATGAGATTTTCACAGGAGCTCTGATTTTTACAAACAAAGCATCCATAATTCTATTTCTTCATAACAATAATTTTTAAAATATCAATTTGAAATATTCATAAATTCTTGATCCATCTCAGAAGCAATGCTCATGAAGTAGTTTTGTGCTTAGAAAAAAGTGGGTTTAGAGTCTACTCATGCTAACGCTTATACAACACTTTCCTCCTATGATTAAGGGCCAGAGGAAGAAATTTAATAATTCCCTAAGAATTTGTACAAATTAATAAATTAAATGTCTCTTATGCAACTGTATTTTGAGTAGTGCTTTTCCAACAAAATATATGTGAATCATTAGGGAAAATGAAATCCTTTTTCTAAGGCTCTAGAGCCTTAAATCCTTAAAGCATGTGGCTAATATGCTTAGGGCTGTATGTTGCCTCTGCAACAAAAGGTGAAATGCATCAGCAACAGGAAGGAGCATGCACATCTTATGAATAATGCAACAGATAAAACTGACACTACACACTGTTGACAGGGGAGCCAGAAACTCCCTCCAGGCAACAGGGATGGAAACAAGGAGCTCCTGTTTTTGAGTTGCACGTGTCCTTTCTAAAGGTCTTCTTCCTCCTGGATAAAAGATGGTAAGCCACACATGTCCTGTATCGGTTGTGCCTCGTTTGCACACTAGACAGAGCAGCTAGCTGAACAAACAGAGCAATGTTGAGTCATGTCATACAGACTGGTCAGGTTGGGACACATTCATTTCCTCATACAGTTTTTGTATCCAAGTAAAGAATAGAAGACACAGCTCACTATTCCTTACATGTGCAGCACTACTTGCAACGCTTTCCAAGACAAAACAACTTCGATATTTGGCAAGTCAAATTTTAGTCTGGTGCCGAATGGAAATGTCTTTTGATCACAGCCTTTCCACAACATAGGTTGTCCTTAAGAAAACAAAAAGAATAGGAAAACTGCTCTTTGCCTTGAAAAGTCAATAAAAACAAACCTACTTCTAATACTGTTAAGCAACTGTAAATAGTTAGGAACATAAGAAAGTGGAGATTAATTTATTTTCATTTGATTACATAAACGCATCAATGCACACATCAATTTTTTTGTTTAGGAAAATCTTTAATATTTCGTTTGCTTTCTTGTCAAAGATAACATATTTTCACTCAGGTTAAAGATAAGACTTATGGCCCTTGTTCAGATAAATTATCAGAATTCCAAACCTGATGTTTGACCCTAATCAGTAGGACCAGCTAAGTGACTTAGATGTGTAACTTTATTGAGCCAATTTATGCTGACTTTTGCTACAAGATTTCTATAAAAGCAAAGAAAGGTCAGTAAAGGCAATAATAAAAGGTCCATTATATTTGCTCTGAAGTAAACGAAACTTGCTAAGAATTCTGCTTAAAACACCTTCAAAGCAGAACATGAAAATTTTTAGTACATAAGAATGTGAAATATAAAAGAAACTAGAGTTTGCAATACAATAGGTAATGATCATGGATTAAAAAATGATAAAAGCTACCTACATTAAGCTAAAAATGTTTTGTTGTTCTGTTAAATATATTCTGTACTACAATCAGGAATGCAATAAGCAGGTTATGAACCCAAGATGATCTTCCCTGTAACATGTTTAAATCCCAGGAAGAGAGTCTGGCCTCAGACTGACAGCATGAATCATCACCAATTCCAAACACCTCTCTTGAAAAAAACTTTGCTTCCAGATTTTTGACAACAAGTTTTTTCCTTATTTTGTCGATTGTTTTGAAGGGAGGGTGATGCTCATTATCTGAAGGCTTATGGAGACCCAGAGAAGATGCCAGAGGAACACCATGAAACATCCTTTCTTTAAGTTTGCATGGCCACCTACATTCTTTTTCCATTTTCAAGTCCTCAGGAAAAGCAAACCAATTGGATTCATTTAGATCTAATCTTAGAGAAACATTAATCTACTTCTTTCTGTCATGACCCTATATAACTCATCAACAATGTTCCAAAAGGTGATGGAAGAATCTCATGCTTCAAAAGCATCTAGCTCACCATATGTACTGCTCAAACCAAAAAACAGTGGCAGAAAAGTCTGAGCTCCCAGAAGGCAAGCAGTGTTAAATGCCTTCCTCTAAGACTTTCTTTAGAATGTAAGGTAGTAGGCATATACACATAAAGACTTCAGTTCCCAAAAACTTCAACAACAAAACTAATAACTGGTAAATAACAATTTAAAAAAGTAATCCAGTCTGCAGGTCACAGGTAAACTCCTAGCAGAACAAGCAGTAAAAATGGTTCAGCTGAAGTTAAGACTCAGCCTGAAAAACCAATCACATGGTGTCACAGTAATCTGAGAACCCCAGGAAATGCCAGAGTTGTCAGGCCACCACCTTCTCAATAACAGTTCACCCAAATTAGAAACTGGATACACTAGGTCACTAGCTGGCAAAACTCCCAGCCTCAAATGATGGCCTGTCAAACAGGAGAGAAGGGCACTCTTCCATCTCCTGCACTACTAACAGGAGAGCCTGACAGTCTCTGCAGAGTAGAATCAGCCCCTCACCACAAAAACACCACAGCAACATATTTTGTCTTCTGTAGAGTACTGCACACCCCAGCAAGCCAAGTTCTTCAGAAATCACAAAAAGAATCTTCTCTGTCTCACTATTATGGTGACGGACAACTTGATCTATTGCTATGTAATACACTCCACTGAAACTACAAGTTGCAGCTAGAAGTTCATTAGAAGAAAAGAAATCCAATTATCATGGTGATAAAAACCTGACAATAACTCTGTCATGGGGAAGATGGTGGAAAATGGAGCATTAATAAATGGTCAGTCACACTTTTTCTAATGAAGTTCACGGAACAAGAAAAACAGCTGATTTTAAAAATCAGCATCCAATGCCAAGGGTTCCTTTGCTCACTTGCATTCCTTTCCTTCCCAGCTCTGAAGATGGGCCACTGCTGCAAGAACCTCATCCACACAAATTATGACAAACATAGTGCCACAGTCACGCATGGATATCCAGTATGTCTTTATTGTAGCTGGGTCCTGAAATGTTTATGTGGCTCGCTGTGGCAATGTAAACGCCCCAGCCCCAATTCACAGGAGGGAGGCATGATCTCTCTGCATCATGGGGAATGAAAGCTCGGCAGAGCACACTGTGGCTGTGAGCACCTTGAGTCAGCAGAGCACAAAATTTGATGTACATCTTCATTTCTTCCCTACCCAAGAACCTTTCCAAAAGGAAACAAAATACACAGGACACAGGACTAGTGCATATCTAGTCTGATCCTGACATTGAATCGAAGTGCCCTGAGAGGCACATGAGGAGACGAGAAGGAACACAGATGTCCTGAAATGTGTTTGCTGTCAGGTACAACAAACAACCATTGAAGGCAGCAATGCAAGAGGAAAAGGCAACAAAATCATTTGCACTGCTGAAAATTCAGATAACCTTAACTAGGCTGTGGTCTATTTCTACTTATGAAAAATGGGATGTCAAAATTTAAGGTAAGACTGTAAAGCTTTCTGCAGAGATTCTCCTGAAATGCTGTTTTGCACGAACGCACTGTTCCCATACACTCAAAGTTAAACATTTACTACGCAGCTGAGAGAAATGAAACAATGACAGAACTAGGGAAAAAAAATCTCTTAAATTCTTTCCAAAGGTCACGTATATGGACTAAATGTCAATCAAACCATTGTTCTGATAACCAGTAGTGTAAAAATCACCAGAAAGAAAAAAATAGCAAGATCCTAACTCACTCTCTCTCTAAAATGAAAACAAAACACTCCTTTTCCTTAAGACCGAGTAATTCTTGAAATCTATCAAGACAAATCAGTTAGCAAACCTCTTTCTGGGAATATTTACTAAGGTTCTTTACCCAGCCAAGCTGAAATTATAATACTCAGTACAGGAGAAAATGTTTAGAAATAATACATAGCACAGACTTTCAAAAATTCCATTACTTATGTAGGCTTCAGGGTTTTTTATTCTTTTAGATATAAGCATGGTATCTACTAGAGATTGCACATAAAACAGAATTGATAAAAGTGTAAGACATACATATATGCAAGCTTGCATCATTAATTCTTTTTAATAACAGTAACATGCCAAAAACTCGTGAACTATACAAAAGGTTAAATAAAATACTTAATTTATTCTAATGGCAAAATAATTTGTACTAAGTCTCAGTGAAATTACAGAAACGGCACATGTTCAGATGCAGTTTTTGGCATCTACAGATCTGGTTTTGGGATAAACTAACTTCACTGAAGCCGAAGTGGGTAGCCAAGCCTTTATCTTGCACAAGCTGATTGAAGAGACAGACACAATAGTCTGGCAAACCAAAAAACTGACTTTTGATGAGGAAAACCAGGCTGCTGGAGAAGAAGGTGGGGAAAAGTAGAAGAGACTGTGTCAATATGTTATCTGACCAATTCTGCTAGGCAAAACAGAGATTGTAAATACATTGGCTTCCTGCCCCAAGATCACTCATCCATCACCACAGGGACAGTTCTGGAAGAACAAAATACATCTTCACATAGAACTCTGAAATATGTATAGCACCAAGGATTAGGAAAGAAGAAAATATTAAGCAATGCTTGAAAATTTATCTCACAAATATCAGCATCTATGACAGAGGGTTGCTGGGCATCTTACTGCAGAACAACCAGGTCCTCCTGTGGGAGCAAGGCTGGAAAGCGTAAGGTAAGAGTTTCTGTCACAGTACTGAAATAGTGACCTGATGATAAGGTAAAGAGGTGTCAAAAGGGGCAATGGGTTAGTGAAATCCTTGAGGTAGCAGGAGTCAGTGTCTCACAGGCCGCCTGGACCCACTTAGCTTGCTTTGTCTGCCAGGGGAATCAGGCACCTGTGCAGGCACAGACCAAGCAGGCTGGGCACAGGGCTGCGGGCAAACCCCACCCCACCCTAGAGCCAGTCACCACCGACACCTGTTTGAGGAAGGGTGCAATTCGAACGGAAGGCATTGAGGAATTGCTGTGAAGACAGCAACATAAACCAAATCAAACCTGAGTTGGACACCTCCAGCTCTCCCTTCTCTCTTTGCAGCACAGACAGCTGGTGCCACTGCTTGGGCACCTGGTGCTTCTCCAGTACTACTCCCAGCCAACACTCACAATGTGGGGCAGAGCAAAACCCACCCCTTCAGTCTTTCTGGTCTACACAACACAAACATCAGATTGACAAAAACCATGCATAAACTGAACACTGGCTAAAGGAACTTTTTTAAACATAAAGGCTAAAGGACAAGCACCCAGGCTATGCAGACAAATGATTGCCCAAAACATGAAAAAATGTTGTCAAGAATTTACACCTTCACACACTATGAACAAACTTTTCACCCAATACTTTTAAAACATTATGACAAACAGAGCTAAGCTTAATTAGCACTACTCTAAGTTATCTTTACTAAATCAAGTGCAAATAAGCTGAGTTAGTAGACTACAAGCTTCATCAGAACACTTAACTTTTATCTCGGCGAAGGCTGAGTGATTTCGTATTTCAAAGACATCTCTTGCCACTCTCCAATAATTAAATGTGGAGGCCACTAGAGAGAAATACAGAGAGTCATCCAGGAGACCTCGGAGCCATGAAATAATTTAACTCTTGAAATGTGTTTAAACAATATTTCAGTGTGAAGAAACAGACATCTTTAGTGTGCACTACATTCCTGCCATTCCAACCTGTCCACAGGTTCCTGTTCATGTTCTTTTTCCTGTATACACAGAAAGCCTTCTTTCTGGGAATACACATTGCACAGGGAAGTTTCAGAGCAAGCTACACTTTCAGATGACATGCTTGAAAGTTTGAATTATTGAAAAAATACTATCCTTTAAGACAGGAAAAAAAAAAAAAGGAGCAGGAGAAAGACATACACCAGATGGTGTGGGAGGCAAATCAAAACAGTGCAAGGGTTATTAAATTGCATCCACTTGGAACTATTAACTGGCCAAGAATCCACAAGACAGGTTTTCAAGTGAGCCTGAATACTCAAGGCTAAAATCCAGGGCCTTGCTGCAAAAGATAGTTGAAAAATCAGTATCAAAACAATGACACTGTAAATGTACAAGAAAAAAGAATATTTTGTGTTTAATTTACATGCTTGTCACAGTTACAACAGGATATTGGAAGTGAACCATCTTTCTGAAGAGAGAATACGAATGGTGACTCCTATGCAGAGCACAATCCTCCACCAGAAATATTCTTCTTGTACATGGTATGTCATGACTAAAAGCCATAAAAAATACTTTAAAATTTAAAAAGCATGTGGTTTTTTGTGAAGAAATCTGCAGATACTCTGTATTTCTGGAGTTACTTAAATTTTACAAGCAACCTCAAACATGTAAGTTAGAAAATTTTGGCCAAATTTCACCACTGCATACAATGCAAATGCTTCCTAAATTTGCAAATGTTGCTTCCCAAATTGTTGCAAAATGCAAGAACAAATTACAACACCACACATTTAATGAAATGCAAAGAAGTCATTATTCCCTTTTGTTCTTACACTCTGAACTGCACAACTTTACACACTGTCTGCTGATCACAGAAAAAGGGGAGAAGAAAACTCTTCTGAAAGGCTGCAGAGTAGAGTAATAAACCTGAAAGCATTTTCAAATTTGTCAGAGAAACACAGGAGCTAGAACATTTACCTAAATTATATTAGGAAAATATAATGACAGCTCAGATTCTGCTGGTTGAGGGCAATCAAAAAGAGCAGTTGTTTAAACAGAACAAGATTTCTTGAGTCCAGACAACACTTTAAACAACTCTCTTTCAAATATAAAGTATACAATGCAAATAAAAGAAATCACAAAATGATGAATTGCCTGCTAAAGGGAAAGGGCTTGAGTTGGGTATTATCAGCAATTACAGCTATATAACCTCATCTTCAAAGCACTAAACAATTAAGATCTCCACTCCCCACTGACTCAGAGTATCGTTCCTATTATGCATAGAGAGAGAAATTAAATGCTGATGGCAACCTCAGGCTGTCAAATCAGTCCTCATGCAATCAGGCATTACAGGTTGAAATTTGACTCATGCTTCTTTTAATTCAAGATACAATTCTTGCAGAGTCAGAAAAAAGGAGATGTGAAAGACACTGTAAAGCATGACTGCCAAGAGAAATGAAAAATCCCTTAGTGATATCTGTTTTTCTTTGGTGATTTAACTTAAAAGGCAGAGTAGCCACAGAAATGTTAGCCCTGCTTTGAGGCCTGGGTCCCACGAGGAATTGAGGTCCCTTCCAACCCTAATTTTCCGCAAAGGGTGTGTATTTCCACTTCATTTCCTATTCAGTTTCTAGCCTAACTAATGTTCAATTCTTTCCATTTTCTGTCATTCCTTGCCTTATTATCCATCTCACAATTAAACATCAGTCTCTTCAGGATGACCACACTGTAAATCCAGTCTTTCAACCAAAACTGCACGAATGACCATCAGCTGGGCTGTGTATTTGACTGCTCCAGCACCCTCAGAAAGCCTTCCCTCCGTAAAAAAAACAGATATCCACCTGAAGATAAGCAAACTGCTGTAAATTAAAGCAGATTTATGAGGAAAATTTCCAAGGACACTCGTTCCAGTGAAATAAAAAACAAAATCTAGTTCTATCAATAGGTATAGGACAATACACTACAAAACTAAGCCAGAAAAAAACCCCACATTTAGGCAAATGAAAATTTTCAAACTTCAGAGAAGACTACACTTCATTTATATACACTTCTACATACATAAAAATATACACATCCATTAAAATATCTATCAAGGTAGTACAAATTAGACGCACAAAGCAAAATTTTTAAACTTTCTTTTATTTTAACCAGTTTGCCTTTAGAAAGAACTGGTTAAAATTCCTACTAGTTCTCTAAAATATCCCACCTTTCTGATTTACCCTTGGGAGGGGGGGGGGCAAGGAAACAACAAAAAAACAAATAGTGAATGGCCATAAACTATAGTCAAGCAATCCAAACAATATCAGTCAGCCATCATTTAACTAAAAGTTAATAAAAAGGGAAAAACAACAGAAACCAAAATGAACAGATATCTTGAAATCCAACTGGAAGCAATTGCAAAGACTTGCATAAGTGCAAGACTAAATACTTTCCTGTATTTTGACATGAAACAAGAGGAATGTTGCTATTTACAACAGCTAAAATGTTTCAAGAGAAGGCCAATTTGTCTGAACACAGACTTTCTAAGCTAAAATGTCTTCAAGACACAGAAACATCATCAGTCAAGCCTAAGACAGTCTAAATTGTTTAATAACACCCTCACTGTATCTTCACTGTAACAGAATCCTGCCATTTTATAAGACCTGAAGATGAGCATTACACTTTTTGTAGCATTACCTTATAGCCAGCATCAGCCTTTGCATTCTACAATCATATAAAAAAGGATAAAGGATGAGGGGGAAAAAAGTAACAGCAGACAAAATGCCCTGGCAGTGTTTGGTACTCTTGTGGTCAGGAGTATCTTAAAATTCACTTTGAGAAAATGAACTGTTCCACCACTTCCATTAAAGATGTGCAGCTTCTCCTGTAAAATAAAATGAACAAAAAAAAAACCCAACAAACAAACCAAGATAAAAAAACAAAACCAAACCAAAAATGACAATGAACAAACCCAAACAATCTTATACACAGTTATGGTAAGCAGACTCTTTCTACAGCAGCAGTGTCTGGATGACATTTTGGCTTTCTGGTCCCAAAAAAATTCTCCACTACTTCACTATTTCAGTTTCTTCCTTCAGACCAAATCCCTTCTCCTATGTCTACAAAAATTTCAGTGTCTTCTGAAGCCTGGAAGTCTGTCCTTCACAAAAAGAAAAAAGCTTGCTACCTGCTTGAGTGAATGATGGTGTATAGAAAAATCACTAATGGAAATCCAGTATATAAAGTATTTTAACTTTCTATTCGCTGATATAAATAAGAAAAATACTATTTTTCTCTAAACATATACTAAAAATATAAGTCACAATGACTCCATAAGTCAATTATTGAACTGTTCATGTACATTTTCCTATCTTTATTAAACCCATTTTAGCAAGAGATGATGTGAGACTCAGTCACTTCAGAACAGCTATTGGTTTCCATCCAATTATGAAATTTTAGTTTCAAAATTAGTTTTTTTCTATGCTTTCTGTTTTAAAAACAGACTCTTATATGTTTATTTACAATTCTGACTGACAATAACTTGTTCATGACACTGCTTGTTCATAAAATGCTGTTAAGTTTTTTGCCATTTATGCTGTGTTATCTGTTCTCCCCTTTTAACAAGTAATCATTTTGAATGAACTACAGAAATTAGTCAAAGGTACTTGAATGCAGTAGGGTATGTCTATTCCAGGATATGTATTCCAGGATATAAATTTGGTAAGAGCTTAAATTTTATATTTCCTTGGATAAAAATGTAAGCAAGCTAGTTACTTTACTACTTGAATCCAAATCAAGTAATCTGACATACAGCTTTTATTTTAGCCTTTTGATCTTTTGTTTTCTCTTCACAGACTTTTGCCACGTGTGCATGGACACACTGTACAGAAACTCTTGCTTACACTAAAACTTCTCTGCTCTCAGCACACTTCACACTTCCTTCTGCCCCATTTTTCTCATAAACAAGACTACCTGAGTTTCTCCTGTAATTTTAAAATTAAATAGCCCTCGTTCTTTCTTTGCCTTGGCAACAGGAGTTTCAGAAGGTGTTACTGACTCTACAAAACAAGATACCACCAACAGCTATGACTGTGTCAGTGAAATGAGACTCCCTGTTCCGTTTTAGATGCTGAACACTAATGGGTGCAAAAGTAACACAAAAATGCATATCTGGCATGTGAAATGTTTTTCAGTTCAAATTTTTTGAAGATATACTATGATCATTTAGATCTGACTTTTCATTTTTCAAAATCTTTTATTCAGGTAAAAAAAAAACAAAACACTTTATGTTCACAAGAGAATATGGTTTCTTACAGAGTTAAAAACTCACTATTACCTTTCTCAAAGAGGTATAAATGCTACCTTAATTAATAAAGCTTAATTGCCTATCTTATAGAAAAGGTAGATACTGCTTCCAGAACAGCACTGCTACTTATGCTATTTATATTGCCACTACATGAGAGAGAAATGAATGTCTTCATCCTTCTGGAAGATAACTGTATTAGAAGTAAAATAAAATGGAAAATATGCTCGTGAAACCAAGTATTTTAAAGCTCTTTCATCCCAGCAGACAGCTGCTTGGGGGAGAAATGGCAGAATAGTCTATAGATTTTTGCACAGTTTTGTGGGATCTTAGGTATGAACAAGTCATGGTTCACATTCTTCCTTAACCGAGCAGTCTCAGGGAGTCATAGTTTGTCTTTAAATGGTTCAGGTTCACTCACTGTTGTCCATTTCAACAAAAACTTACAGTGAACTACAAACCATCTTAATGCAAAAACACACATTAGTCAGGAAATCAAATCCTCATGAAGACTTATTTTCATTCATATGTATAATTATACAAATGAAAACATAAAGAAAGGAGATTAAAGCAACTATTCTATTCCATGTTACACTCTACAAAGGTCTGCCTGTCTAGATGAAGCCAGAAATAGAGACCCCATAGAAATGGCTGTTCATGTAAATTAAATACAAGGGAAATTAAGTTTCTGATAATCCAATCAGAACTATTTCCACAGAGTTGGGGTGGCACTCTAGAGCTAATGAAACATGGCCAATGAATTAGTGATGTAAGTCAGTAATTATTCACTTATCGTGTAAGTGCTAATCTATATTTATTGCAAAATTCAATACATCGAAAATCATGCCTGACATAAGGTCTGCTGATACACAACTGAAGAGAAAAGGGCCCACATACAATCTTTTTAGTAAACATGAGAGACAAAAAAACAAACCACTGTTGCTTCAATAGACATAAATGAAATACCAAATGATGTTGCTTTCAAAACTTTTTATGGTGAAGCAGTGGTTCATGGAGAATTCCTTTTAAAAAGACTGTATTTACACTGCATGTCTGGGAAACACATATAACACGAATACTTCTACTGCCTGTGCCTTCACCACTATGGCTGTAATCATGTTAAACACCCATAAAAACTATGCAGAAATTAGGGAAATATCTGCTGACAACATTGTTACATGGCAGACAAAGTGATCCCAAGCTAGTATCACAAATACCAGTTACAAATACTTACAAGGATTTAGCCCAGTAATTGATAAGCCAGTAAAACAAGTCTTGGGTACCAAAAAAGTGAGCTCAGGAATATGTCCTTAGTCTT
>VYZP01010367.1:4498-33463 GCA_013400635.1 Hypocryptadius cinnamomeus
AGGTCTCAGCACAAGTCTGCTATTTAAGGGATTGCATCCCCACACCACTTGTGAACCCCTCCCTGAGCATCAAGAGGTCTCTGTGCTGGTGCAGTCTTCCTGGAAACAAGGCCGAGCAGAAACGTGTAAAGAACCGTACACTACATGTGAGTACACGGCCAAAGAGTACGAAGCTTCCCACAGCATGTGAGGCTTAGCCTTTAGCACAACTTGTCCTGCCACAGGTCTATGTCACCAAAACCTAAGAAATGTGCAAAAGAAAGGAAACAAGGGAAGAAAAAACAAAACTATCCGTTAGTAGAGAATAAAAAAAAAGGTGATGAAGAAACTTAAAGAGGGGTGATGTAAGTCCGCTGGACTAGAAGGGAACATGTTCCAGGCTCCACTGAAGTCTTCTGGGACTTCAGCGGGTTTTGGATCAAGCCCTACAAGTCTCAACACACTAATGCCATCATATAAAAGATTAACACACATTTTAGGTACACCTGTTCAGAAACTGTCCATTTTTATCAAGGTCATAGTGTGTATGAGTGAAAGTTTTATATGACTTTTTATATGACTTCAAAGTTGTCGTATCCAAACAGGCTCAGAAATGTAGTATCAAGATTTTATCCAATAGATTTTTTCCATGTCCTGGATTTTTTTTATTTATCTTTGCTAGAATTTGTGATGCAGTTTCTCAGCTGGCCTCAAACCTTTCCCTACGATATTAACAATCTACCAATTCAATGCATAAAACAGGAAATGTAACAGCTTTGATTGTGTCTGCTTATATACAACTGTTATCAATCCTTTCATTGATGCCTAGAAAAATTATCATAAGAGCATCAGATAGAAAAATGGCCCATTTTGAACAGAACCCATCATAGAAAAATGAAGGGAGAGGGAAGCACGTGAAATTGGGAAAGAAACAAGTCCTTAGTTGCCTGTTACACACCCCCATGCCAAAATAAATAGGTGAAGCCCCAGCATTTCTAGAGCACAAGACACACACCTTGCGTCCATTCTTCTGTTCTTCTTCAATAATCTTTTTCACCTCTTCAGCATAAGCACTTGCTGGATCTGGGTGGTCTTCCCTGTATTTCCCTCTGTAGATATCTGGAGAAGGAGCCTGAAAAGACCAATTCATTTATTTGTTTTTATGAAGGCAATAATTCTGTGAAACTTTTACTTTCTTTTCTATTGTTCCACTTTATTGGCTTTTCACACAAATAGGTAATAAGAGTTAGTACAGCCTGAATGCTTGCTTTGAATTGCAAAAATGCTTACTGGAGCTTAATCTGGTCCTGTCATGCCTAATTCAATATTACTGAATACAGCTGTTGTAAGAACCATCATCTACCTCATCCACCTTCTGAGGCTGTCCTTTCTCTCCTTCAAGACACAATAATGATTACCCATCCACCACCTTATTTCAGATGTTTATAGAAATTCCATTTTTGCAACTGGAGAGTCAGGTTTTCCAGTCTGCCACTTCCCTTCTGGCATTTTAGTCATGGTACAAATCTGTGTGACATTCAAGCCTCTACAACTGGTGTTAGGAGAGGTTCAGTAACTAAGAGAAAGGAGGTGGTACAAAAAGGTGGATGCTACTTTGGCAGTGAGGTTAGCCCAAGGAGGTCTAGACAGGAAAGGCCTGCTTGGTCTACATTTCTAGACTGAGAAAAATTTTTGTCATTTTAAAATTCACAAGTTTATGTGAAAAATAACACTCCCTTAGACACTCAGGAGTCCTATACCCCAAGCTGTGCAAACTTGTGCAATCTGCTTTTTCAGTTTTGGAACTAGACTCAAAGTCCTGCATATCTTTAACCAAACCAATGCAATGGATATTGGCTAATTTCATCAAACTGTAACTACACAACACAGTGACTAAGAAAGCCTGTAGCACAATGAAGGAAGTGTTCAGCCCCACAGCTGAACACCTTCTCAGAAATCCAAAAGCAAACCATTTTGCTCTATTTATTCCACTGAAATCATCCGAGCATTTGTACACTATCATCAGCAAAAGAAAATGAAAATATATTTACACCAGAAGTGGGTAATACAATATGCTGCATAACAGGCATAAAAATGGTCAAAAAACCAAAAAAAACCAAACAAAACCAAACCACAAAAAACCCCCAAAACAAACAAAACACCATACTCACCACATGCACATACTCCTTTTTGCTGTCCTTTCCCAGCTGATTAAATTTATAGGGGCTGATCTCAATCAGAGATGTAACATGGCCATGGTAAGCACTGTGTGAGTGTTAAATATCCAAGTCACTTTTCAGCAAATATATAGAAGAGCCAAATTTACAACTATGCCTATACATAATCCAGAACAGCAACCATATCTGCATCACAGCAGCATCGTTTGTGAAGGGATCTTGATTTAATTTTCTAAGTCTTTCCCTCAAACACAATATGAAATTGCTGTTGACTTTAATTCACTAGCAAGACTGGAAACAGGCTAAAATGAAGTGCCGACATGGGGACAGACCAAGATGATGGCTGCCCTAGCAGCCATGGTTTGAAGCCATGGCTTCAAGGTGGCTGCCCTGGCAGCCTTACCTAGAGCTGAAAGGTGGGTCCAGCTCCTCCATTTCCAACCCATCAGCTCCACTCAGAACAGCAAGCTAGAACCCACCACCATTGTGAAAACTCTCAGGAGTGTGCATTGCATGGAGAAGTGGGAACCTTATGCAGCAGCAGCCCATCACTATCTGCCCTGAAGGCATTGCAGCCGACAGGGTTTGGCAGAGGCCACTGCCAGGAAAAGGATTTTGTTGGAATATAAGCGTTTTATTCTGCAGAGTATGCTAAAGCTGGTTACTATTGAAGTCAACTGATTAAGAAATGAGGAACCAGAGCCTTTTGTGCCTAAAGTATGTGGCATCTTTATTCAGGGAATAAGAAACACTTTTGTTCAGCCATAAACTTGAAGCGAAGCAAACCTCAAACCAAACCAAAGACGCGTCATGATTTCTTAGTAGAACACACATAGGTTAGTGTGTAGCTAACAGGGATCTGAATATGGCTGAGTCAAACAAGCTTTGTTCTGCTCAGATAGAGACATGTGCCCTTGCATTTGCTCTGCCCGGTCTTTCTAATCACAACCTGAGAAGAAAATCCAGCACTACAGCAACATCACCAAACCTACAGCTGCATCTAGGATAGGAAAACCCTGAAATGTGGTCTGCCACCTACCCTGTGGCTGGCAGCCCTCTCAACACCTCCTGACTTTGCAGTCCCTTGGTTTTGTGTGCATACTTGTGTTCACTGAAGGAGAGCTGAGCATCATTGCAGCACTGCTGCAGAACTACCGGATCTTTCTTCTTGACCACTGAATATTTATTTGTGCAAAATGAAACGTGTCCAGCAATGCGTGATGAACAGAAAGCCCTTTTCCAGAGCAGCCCAGTAGCCAGACCACTCAATGCTTTTGAAACCAATGTTTAAGTCTCTGGCATGAATTGCTTTGGGAGTCTGTGGGAAATGCCCTCTAACAGGTGCCTGACCTTCTAGGGTGACCGACAAGCTTATTTTTCAGAGATCTTCAAAACTTGTGTTTATCCAAATGTGAAAAAGAGGTTTCCTGATCTGCTCTAATACAAAAGCAACAAAGCTTTTCTTTCAGCAGGCAGTGGAGTACAAACAGCAGGGGGTTGCTACAAAGCTGCTTCTGAAGTAATGGCAGGAGCTGCTGGCTGTGTTCACATAAGCTACTCTGTGTACTTACTTTTCCAGGGTGATCACATCTTGGTGCCCACGGTACTGCCGAGCCAGTCGTAAAGCAAGATCATTTGCTTCAGACCTGCATCATAACAGACACAGCAGCAAACCAGTGAAGGAGTGCTTCCAATTAAAAGGGCATTCTGACAGAAGACAAGGCATGGGACCCATGGATATAAGAAATCAACACAGCAGACTCTGTTACTGTACAGATTACAATGCTAAGGTTGAGACTATAATTGCCATGTAAGGGGGCAAAGATAAAACAGCCCTTTGTATAAACAGCAAACAAAGAGATGCTTTCTTTCCCTCCCCCAGTTTGCCTGTAGATATTTACCTCCCCT
This sequence comes from Hypocryptadius cinnamomeus, assembly GCA_013400635.1. Classification (NCBI taxonomy): domain Eukaryota; kingdom Metazoa; phylum Chordata; class Aves; order Passeriformes; family Zosteropidae; genus Hypocryptadius; species Hypocryptadius cinnamomeus. Next base: position 8,563 of record VYZP01010367.1, read on the forward strand.
TGGTACAAAGGAGGCCAATTTGCAGCTGAGAACACAGTGCAGTCACTAACCCTCAAAAAGCAATGCCCCATCTCCCACAGTCCACAACTCCTTTCTCCCCAGTGCATGCACCATCACAAATCTGCACCTTGGAAGAAGATTCAAGGTTCCAGCCTGATCTGTCACAGCCCCTCTGCTCACAGGTTGTCTGTTTTGGACATGTAAGTGATCACAGACTACCAATCTGCCTAAAGAAGACTAACTTACTTCCAAGGTTACATGTCAATTTACAGACGGCATTCATCAGTCTGTACATAACATTCACCAATTTGCAGAATTGATTTCCTCTTCTTGCTTCCCCCCTACACTTTTTCTTGCATAGCATTCAGCAGGCCAGTTTCATATTTTGGCTCTCTTGCTTTGAGCCATCACTCTAAATATGACGGCTGCAAATAGGAAGTAAGTTTTGATCCATGCTGGATATATTTTGTGGCACGTTACTAAGTCCTACTTAGTAAGATTTAGACCAATCTGTCCTGAGTGTCTGTCTCAAATAGTCATTAAGAATAGTCATACAAAAAAAAATACAACTCAGACCTACCCAGAGTTAACAAAATAGCAAACAGAGAGTTTCTCAGGCAGGGTGGCTGTGAGACGCTGTGCGTACTGAACAAGGTTGTCATGCAGGAAGCGGGAGTTTGTATTGAGCAGTTCCATCTGTTTCGTTGCAGCCTGTATCACATATGGATGGCTGTGGCCCACTAAAGAAGAAAATCATTAGTTATTACTAGCAAGCAGTTAATTACTGAACCACACAAGGATGTTCAGAGAAGCACTGTGAACATCACCACTTGGCAGAAATGTTTCCTGATCCCTAGTGGAAATTAAGGAATAGAAGCAGTCTTACAAGTCAAACTGCTTACCATGTGCAACGTTGTTGATGCAGTCCAAGTATTTTTCTCCTTTCTCATCAAACATATATTGGCCCTGAGCACGGACTATCTTCAGAGGGTCCTTGGCATAGAAAACTTTGCAGGAAGGCCTAAAACATAATAAACATAACACTACCTTAATTTTCTCTTTTTTTTCTCCCTCCTTTGAGTGTTGAGGAGGTTGATTTTTTTGCAGCTCTGGAGACAATTGCCTCCTTCTACAAAAAAAAGCTTGTGAGTCAATTCAGGTGGTGGTCAAGCAGGGGCTCTTGCTCACAGTGAAAACCCATGCACTTCCCCAGGCAGAGTGGGAACAGAGGCTGGTCTTTAGTAAGGGTGTTTTCAAAGCTTGACTCTGCCTGCTATTGATTACACAGGAGAACAGTGTCTGCACGTCGTTCCAGGTCCTTATATGTCCTGCCATGTTCCTAGGCTGTAGCTCTACTTGTTTACATGCCTTACAGACATCTATGGCCAAATAACTCTCTGAGACTAAAGTAAGCTGTTAAGCACTGTTTTATACTATATCCAAAAACTCATTACGCAATGGATGGCTGTAGCATATAGAGGTCACAGTCAAGAACAAAACACTAATGCCTTGCAGGCTTTATTTTCAGAGGTGCTGAGCAGATCCTAAAACCCTCACACTCTCACCCTCTCTGCTTTGGATAAAAATCTTTAAAAAGCAGCATTTTATAAGCATCTCAATCACACTGACTTTGAGCAAAACTCAAGCTCCTTATAAAATTAACCAAAGTACTCTTTAAACACTCTTTTATATTTCTCCCCCCGCTCCCCCGCCACCCCACTTCTTGGAGAATGTGCCAGCTATGTAATTATGTTGAATTATATTACTGAGCAGAAGGAAAGTCTTCTGAACATTTAGCAGTGTTTATATGAACTTGGATAAACACAGTTGTTTTCAGGTAAGTCTGAGAGTTATTGTCGGGTATACTGAGGTTATGAACTTGTAAATGTGACTCCTGGATAGTGGTTTGCTTTCTTTCTTACAGCTTCTAGCAGTGTTGCAAAGCCACACAATTTCCTGTGGTGATACTTCCTTTTTAAACTTGATCAGTATCGGCGATAACCTCTGGCAGCCCTCCTGCACGTCCTCCAGTTAAACTCAGCTTAAGGAACAGCAACAGGTTCATTCAGCGGACACGGCTGGTTCGCAGGTGCATGCACAAAAGCACCCCGACCCTGCGCAGCCTCATTTTAGACATACACCTGGGTGCCACATTCTGGCCGCTTGCTTTGGTCTGTTGGAAAAGTGAGGGATGCGTTTGATGGGCAGTGCTCTAATGACGGCATCCCTCCGCCCGCCTAGGGAATTCCGGGTGGCTCCGAGACCTGGCAATCCAGAGGGATGACAGCTCCTGTGTGTGTCCATGTCCCCCCGCCCGCCGCCCAGCTCTGGCATGCCCCGGGCAGCGCCGAGCGGGTCCGGACGGGCGCTGTCATCAAAGACAGACCTTCCTCCTCCTCTTCCTCCCCTCTGCCCCGCTCCCGGCCCCGCCGCCGCCCCTACCCGATGTGCTTCCTCCGAAGGGCGAGGGTCTCTGCCTTGCTGTAGAGCTCCTCCATCCCGCCGGCAGACAGGCACGGCACGGCACGGCACGGCAGCGGACAACCCCGTCCGTCCCAGCCACCGAAGGGTTCCCCGCCTCTTATCCCGGCGCCGGCCCCGGCCAAACCCCTCCTCCCCGCCTCCCTCCCTCCCGCCTTCCCCGGCGGGACGGGACAGGACGGGACGTCCCGTCCCGACCGCTCCCCCATCTCCCTGGGCTTTCCTCTCGGGGGGCTCGTGTTTCCTCTTGAGCTGAGGCGGGCCAGCCGCGGGTGAGTCCTGTGCCTTGGAGTTGTGTTGGTTTTTTGCTTTTGTTTTTTCCTAGGGATGCAGACCAGCACAAACTCGCGAAACAACCGGCTTGCTGCGTGGGGGCGGGTGCTCGGCTCCCACGCGCGATCCTGCCATTCCTGCCAGTCTTGGGTCATCCTGGTGGCCACAGCGCCACTGCCACAAACATTCGGGAGCGGGGGTGAGGAACACAAAGCGGATTATTTAATCAAAATCAGGGTCATAATTCAATGTTCCTCTCTGCCTCTTATGTCCCAAAATGTGTTTGTAAGAGTAGGCTGAGATATTACCTGTATACGTCCATCAAAGCCAGCATCATTATTTTCGCATTTCTTATAAAGTGAGGCAAATTAGTATGATCTACGGTTTGCCAGGTTTTGTACATGTACCCTAAGAGCTGTGGTGCTCAAATACATTGGTTCACTCTTAGGTGACATCTAAATATACCTAGTCCTTGATCACTTTGTAACCACAGAAACAAAAAAGAAGTGACTTGCTCGAATGCAGCATTTCTTCATGGTTACACTTGATAACCGTCTCGCTGGACATCAAAGCCCACAAGAAAAAGAGGGGAGAATAAGACGGGGGAAGGAGGAAGAATTCCCATCAAGAGGCATCACATTTCAAAACAGCAAAGCTGCTGGTGGAGCACCTCGGATTCACCTTCTCCCTGCCAAGCACGCATCGTCTCCTCTGGAGGCTGCATGAGCAGACAGCAGGAACACTCGCCCACGGCCCTGCTACCCCATCTGTAGCTCGTCTGTGCCACCTGCAGCACTATGTTTGGAAGAGTTTTCAGGGAGCATATGTAAAGCCACACAATTTCCTGTGCTGATGATACTTTCTTTTTCTTGATCGGTATCCAGCAAGTCATCCTAAATTCTGCATATTGAAGAAACACACTTCCTGATTTTTACTTCTTTTTTTTTAAAATATCTCTGCCAGCAAGCCACCTTTCTGCTTCTCTAGACAGCACTTCTTTCCATCCACTTGAGCTTCCTCAGTGTTAAATTTGAAGCTTTGACATTCTATACTCCTGCTCCACTGGAAACCTTGCCTCACCAGCCAACAGTAGCAGAAGTCATAGCAGCTCCACCTCTATATCCCAGCGGAGACAGCTGCTGCCTGTCTTCAGTGCCTTGTCCAGGCAGAAAGACTTAAAAAGACAAGAAGGAATTGCCAAAACTGTCAGCTAGGGCAGTACTGTACAGGCAATGATGAAATTCACTGATGGGTTCTCAAGAAGAGAACAGGCATTTAGATCTGCTTACATCCAAACAGAGCCAAGGCTAGGGTCTGTCAGGAATGCTGTCTGCAATGCTTTTCCTTTTCGCCTGCATCTCTGAAAACTGGGCAATGATATTTAGCACAGGGTAGATGCAGTTCCAGTTGTACTACACCTTACATACTGACTTAGCAGCAATCCCTGTGTACCAGCAATGTACAGAAGGGCTGGGGCCAGGCAGCATCCAAGCCTGCGAGTCCCAAGGCGTTTCAGGAGAGATGGTTTTCCCACTTTCCCACACCGGGCTGGTGCCTGCCCTCTGCCGGTGCCGAGCACAGCCTTGTCCCTTCCTCCAGGGCTGCTGCCGATGCAAACACTAGAAAATCTCAGCTGTTTATGCTGATGTACCTCGTCTTGCTCATGTGGAAACCCTGTGCAACAAATAGATTTAAGATATATGCAAAATATTGCCTTGCTACTTCTTTAGAAGCATGCACCGACAGCCTTGTATCAGGGCTTTTGTTTCAGGTTTAGCAAAAGCAAGTTTGCTCACAGCTAGCTTACTAACTGCTTGAAGCAACAGCAAACCTCACCAGGAAAGCTTGAAGTGGCAGGTGGAGATTGTGTTCCTTTAAAGCCATGGAAAGGGTCTTAACAATCAAGGAAATATCCCTCCCTCTTGGCTCATAGTTCTTTCATGCTCCTTAGATACTATGAGCAGGAGCAAGCCTGCCAAGTCTCATGTGTGGAGTCTTTCCTAAGATTAGCAGAGACCCTGACCCAGACACAGGCCTTTGCAGCACTACTTGCCCTCATAATGCTATGCAGTACATACTGGCAGCTATCTCTTCATGATATATAGTAGGATTACAATAGTTTCTTTTTTTTTTCTTTTCCAAAATACTAGTGTTTTAGTAAAAAACCAAAAACGCAAACCAAAACATGACATTTACTCCATCCTGCTCTGTTTGCTTTACGAACATTTTCTTTCTAATTTTCTTTCTTACACGCTTGTTATGGGCTTTGTCCTGGCATGGTACCAGAAAACAGCAGCCTGGCTTCCCGTATGAAGGATGAAAAGGAGAAAATATTTCTAACAGTTACCCAAAGTATCCAAGTAAGGTGCCTCTGGCTACCTATGTAACTGCGAAGGAGTTCCTCTGAAAAACAGTATGTTGTTGATGCATCCTGAGAAGGAAACCCACTGCAGATGGATTTGCTGTGGAAATTGATCTGCACCTAAGATCTGTTTCAGTGCAGAAATTTAAAGATGGACAAACCATAGCTGTCTGCACCTTCTCAGGGACAGGCAGCTGCTTGGTATTTGCTCTGGAAGGGGAATGGACTTGCCTGCGAGTTCATGCAGTGACCGGTCCAGCAGGGCCCCAAGTCAGTTAAGCACAGGGTGTGTTGTCAAGCTTTGTTTTTATCAGCTTTATCTCAACCAGAATCAATTACCTCACAATGATTTTAATATATCAAATAGAAGAAAGATCCTAAAAGCTGGCAAAAAGTTACCAGATACTTGTTAGCTCCAAGAGGGAGCAGCCAAAGATGATGTCATAAAGACCTTGTGACAGCTCCGCTTAGGTGTGGGCACTTTGGAAATTCAGTCAAGCTGTAACCTGCACATAAAAAACCAATCAGGATATTTACTAGCTATTGAACATTCTGTCTTGGTGTAAGCACATGAAAAAAACCCCTGCATCCTGATTATGTGACAGGAGCCATGTCCACCTTTGATCTGGAAGCAGCTTGAGTACAACTGTACCAGCAGACAGAGATCTGAGGAGGTTTGTGTACAGTATTTTCTGAACTCTACTGGTCATATATATATACACATTTATATATGTTCGACACATGAAGACATTAATACAGACATATATATGTACACAAATGTATAGATATGTATATATGCAACAAACCAATGTATTTTTTTACTACATCTAGGAGATGAGAAAGTAGAATGCCCTCCAGCTGCAAATTTCCAGAAGCCAATGGAAGAGAAGACAAATTAGTAACCCTGGGAAGACAGAACCCTGCAGCAACATGACTTATGTTTTGACATTCCCTTGTTTTCTTTTAATATTTATTTGGGTGCAGTTGTTACTACTTGCTGGAACATGAAATGCTTTGTCAGCTCCTTAGTTTGTTTTTTTTTTTTGTTTTTTTTACATTTATGTGTTATTATAATGGAACTACAAGGTGAAGCTGTGTGAGAAGAGGACATAAAAAGCCATTTCAGCTGCATTATTTTTTATTTGGGTAGGGATTAGCAAGTTTAGTAGGTCCACAAGGCAGAGTTGCATAATAGCCTGTAAGTATTTAATTAAAGCTCCATTAAAAAAAAGGAGGCAGAACTGGCAAGCATTTCACATGCAGTCCTGCATGTGCTTTGGCACATCACAAAATTATGAAGGAGGCATGTGAATAGGAGGCAATGCCAGAGGAAAAGTCATGTCCCATGGGTGCAGTGGGATGTAAAGGCTGTAGGATATTGGTTACCTGAGGTTCGGCCCTGAAGCACCTAAAGGGAGCACAGAAGTGAAAAATAACAGGGACGCTGTCAAAGCACGGAATGGGAAACCCACGGGGTGTTGGCTCTGGCAGCAGCTCAGAACACACGTTTGTGCTTTGGCAGGACATCTAGAACTGCATTTCGCTACGAAAGCAGAAGACAGGAGAAAGAAGTAAGAAAAGGGCAAGAGTGGCCACAGCTGAAGCAAGGACATCACCTGGGTCAGGCCTGCCCAGCTGGGGTGACAGCAGCACTCGCAGCCCTCAGGGCCATGCGCTCAGCCTGGCAGAGCACAGCACGTTAAGCTGGAAGTACCTCATCCTGGAAAGGGAGCAAAGATATTTTTAGCCCCTCCAAGAGTCTAAAACAGAGCTAGACAAGATTAATGGACATTTATGGGGATTAGCAAGAGTTAATAGCACAGGGCAAACCTCTTCACCTACAATTCCCTCCACCTGCAGTGACTGCATTTTTGAGGTGATGGAAAAGGAAACAATGTGGAGTGTTCTGTTTGTCTGAAATATTCAGGGATTTAGAAAATGCAAACATTTAAATAATGTGTACAAGAAATTACAGCTGCTCCTGAGTGGTTTTTTTTCTTTTTTAAATATTTTGTTCAGGGAGACTCCTGCAAATGTATGTCTTCTTAAACCAGAGTGCTCAAAAATATACCATTTTGTAATAATTACTATTAACATAATAATTATTACAAAACAAGCTGAATCTGTGTAAAGGAGACCCTCACATTTTCTAGTTTGCACTGTTACTTGTGACACTGCCCGCGCACATCTTCATTTCTCAGCAGTTCAAGTTTATTTTTCACCTTCAGAACTACAGGAAAGGGAGACTGGTGATTTTCAGCTTTATTTCTTTAGATCCCAGGGGGGCCTCTGAACTTGCCTAAGCAATAGTTTCAACTTCTGGTGAATACACAGATCCTTGCAACTTTGCCAGAGTGAGGAAAGGCTCCAAGCTCTGCAGCAAAGCTTCTTCCTTGCATAATTTGTGGATGCCACAGCCTGTGCTGCCTGTTTGGAAAAGATAATGAAGAGACACTGCTTTGAAGAGGAAGGACACATTAAGAACATAAAGAGGAAGGTGAGTTTTCCTACTGCACACGTGGCAGAGGTGCTGATTTTTGTGTGAATGTCTGACACAACTTGGTCTAGACTTCAAACTTCAGGTTGGCACAAAGCAGCACACACGATTTCCAATCCAGACAGACTAGAACAGTTTTTTGCATCAACGTTAAGAACTTTATAACTATTCAAAATCAGCACCAATGGTTGGATTAATATTTTAATAATTACACACTTTTTACATTATGAAAATAAATCATAAATAGTGTAAAAATAATTCTGAAGATCAACTTCTCACAAACAAGAAACAAAACCTGAAGTACAAAACTGAAAGAAAACAAAACAATATTCAACTGAAAAACAAGGAGAAATTTTAATAATAAAAACAAAAGCATGCTGTTTGATTGGGTTCAATTAAGTCCAGACCAGTGGCCACAAGAAAGTGGTAAATAATAACAAATTAAAATGGGTGATTAAAACCTTGCAATTCTTTACATTACTCATCAAAAGATGTCTTGTGACATATTTACAGTGCTAAGACACTCAAAATATTTCTAGTATTGATAATATGATGCTAACCCATGTATTTTCCCCCCAAACACTGAAATCCTCGCCAAATTACTTTTCTTTGTATTTTTATCTCTTCTACTTCATTTATGAGACCATTTGCAATACAAAAATAATGGCACATATAGATGAACTTAAAAAAGTAAAAAATACAAATAAAAATATATAATATTTTCCAAAGGAAAAAGTCAGATACATACATCTTAGCAACATTTTTAAAGTTGTGTGATATTTTCCCAAACATGTACAATAATATAAGAATATCCACATATATGTTAACAATATGTAAAACATTCTTCCACCAACCCAACTCTCCATAATACTTCAGGGAAGTGTGCAAGTACCAATGGGATCTGGGAAATTAATACAATTTCTTTTTAAAATAGAAACAAGTAAAACACTAACGGTCCCAGGTTAAGGCCCCCTGCTTTCAAAGAAAATTCAATTTCCAAGCAGCATTGATAACTGGATGCATTTAAAAACAAAATGAAACAAAAAACAACACTCCAAATCCCTTTTAAAATACAAACTCCACTTGTTCTGTAGAGTATCTTTTTCAGAAATGATGGTGGCAGGCACTTGTTTCTAACTGCATTTAATGAATCCAACCACCACGTAAAATACTTTAATAACAGAGGGTGCAAGAAAACCTTCATTTGTACATTACAGCAACATTGACATCCATAAAAACAAATGGCAGAAAAGAAAAAAAAAAAATCAGTGTTAATTTTAATTCCAGTCACTGAAATAGAATTTTTACAATGACTACAAATTAGACTTTCTTTTGACCACTATCTTTGCAGATGTGTTTTGTGTGAGTCTTTACTGTGAAAATTTAGGAATCTCATTAGGTAAAATACAGAGATTTTAAAATGTAATATAAGATGGTCAAGCAGCAGAGATCAGGAAATTTGAAGGGAAGGGTCAACCTCTGCATGCCTTGAACCTTTTCACCACTTTCAATAAATAGGCTGACAGTATCTCTGCAGTTCTTACTGAAGTAGCCCTGATTCAGGCAAAACCCCACTGCTGAAGGTGGTAATATGCCCCTCGTTACAAAGCATACACCTGGGTCCTTCCTCCTGCGTGGCTCAAAGAGCTTTGCAAGCAGAGGACTCATCTCTGTCCCTTGCTGGGGGTGGGGAGGCACAGCCAGGGCAGCAGCCTTGCATGGCTGAGCCGGGTTTGCCATCCCAGTTCTGGGGCAGTCAGGGGGAAAACTCCCTCCATGCCCCATGGGGATCCAGGATCCCAACCACGTATCCTGGCACAGCCCCAGCCTTGCAAGCACCACCCTCCCACCAAAGGCTGCTGATCTCATTTGGGGTTGCTCTGTCTCTTGTGGCATAGCCAAGTAACCGGTGGCCACACGCACCCCAGCCATGGGTGTGATGCTCAGTGGGGCCAAAGCTAACTTTCCACACCGCACAGCAACCTTAAAAATCATTCCTTTTCCAACTCTATACTTTACACATGTGCAGATAAACGGATTTGATCGTTCTGAAACTCATTCATACTACTTACACCATAGACTAAAATAATATACAAACAGCTGGATGAAGAGTATCATTCTGCTTTGCTACACTATCAGAATATGACATCACGACCAGCAATAAATAAAAATATAAATCAAAAATACATTGTATCATTGTTCTGTGATTTAACATCTCATGCTTTACCTCAGGAAAAAATAAAGTTTTCCAAAGCATCCTGAAAGAAAGCTTTTCCATAGTTAGTCCATGAATATGAAGACAAGGACCATGTATGTCAGACATATTCCATACAGTGCTTAAAGATTTGTGGCCTCTGTAGCAGGACTTCTGCACAATGTGGTTTTAATGCACTGGAGTAACAGAAAATTACAAAACTTCTTACTAAACAAATACTGAAAACTCTCAAAGAAACAAGGATTAATCATGCCTGAAAAAGTCAGGGATATAGAAACTGTGTGGACTAATACCACTACACGTTTCTACAACTGAAAAGACTGGTAGAGGAACTACTGTTCCTGTCACAAACTAAACAAAGCATATCTATCTGGAGGAATGCCACTAAAAGATACAACAACACACTGGCAGTTCAAACTGTAGCTTTGCCATCAAAAGGAAAAAGATATACTAGCACCAGAAACAGCTGCTTCTTGAACAAAACAAACACGTTGCAAGTCTTCACAGGGTGCTTTTCTTGATGAAATATTAAACCAAATTTTTTTTTTCTTGTACTGACCATGCAACTTTTCTAGATACATTGAAGTTTCATTTTAACTCAATCTGAGATGAAAGTATTAATGCCAAATCTATGTATGTAGTTTATTTTCAAATTAAATTGTTTATCTACTGCTCACTCATGGTTATTTAAAAGGAATGAACATTTCATGATACTGAATAACACAAAGGCTAAAAAACCCAAGTAAGATTATTTGAAAAAAAAAAAAGTATTCCTACCTGCTGGAAATTTAATAAAGAAATTAATTTACAAGATGGAAAAGAAAGCAAATGAAGGTGCTTAAGTGGTTCTTCAGTAGGGTCTCAGTGTCAGGGAGTTAAAAGAGAACTGAGTTTTGACTAACATTTAACAGTAGCATCTATAATTATTTCCTGAATGACAAAACCGTGGACCAAAGCTCTGCTAGCTTTATTTGCGCATATAGAAATGGATGCTAGGAGGGCAGTTAAAAAATATAAGTACACAAATTTAAAAAAAAAGAAAGTGCTAATTATTTGTCAGCATTATTTATCTTGTTGCTATTTCTTGAGTTGTGTTTGTGGACAGTCTCAATATGGAGTTGCTAAATCATCAAGCCAGATAATAAACATCCTACTTGATTTTGCATGTAAATGCAAAAAAAATTTCATCTCACTGTATTGATTGCTAGTATTCAGTATCTTAACAAACATTCAACTTCTCATCTCCACATCCACCATACACCCAGCCAAATGTGCCAAGTCAGGACACTGACATGAGCGACTCTGCTCTGTCAGGCAGGCAGCTTGCTCCCCACCCAGCCTGCTGGCTCTTTCAGACAGTGCTGCCTCCACAAGCAGACTGGAAGTGGCAAGTCAGAGGCTCACAGGGTGCTGCTCCTGTCCTCCTTCTGAAAGGCCCTCAGTGGTTATTGCTGTAACACTCTGGTAACGTTTCATGTTCTGTCTGTGCCTCCTGAAGGTTCCCACTGTTGTAATCATCACTATTCTAACAGGTTGATACTTGCATCTCTGAAAATTTAGAGAAAGCAAAACGTATTTCCTTATATCTGTGAACACTTGTTTATTTCTTACAATTGGAACTGAGCAGTAAAAAAACATATGTATTCAGGGTATAGTGTGAGATTTTTGTTTTTCTTAGTAAGATAATACTGATTGGAGGCCACTAAATTGACTTTTTGCTTTAAAAATCTGGGTTTTCCTCAATGAAAAGCTGGGTTTGACTCCAATATACCAAAATTACAATAAAGATTCATCAAAGAGAAATATTCCATTATAGTGGCATTTCCATTGATCTGAGATTGTGAAGCAATACAAACAGTGTGACCCCATCTTCACATGATTTAGAAATGATGGAGCAAGGAAAAATGTGCGTTCCAAGAAGGGCATAAGGTGCCCTCATATGAATGGAGACAAGCTGTCTTCTTCAACTTTAGTTTTGGTCTACATATGAAAGACAACTCCCCAAAAAAAAACCTACTAAAAATGGGATGATCCTGCTATATACATTAGGAACAGAAGTGATACAAAAAGAATTTCCATCTGCCAAATATGGCACCATTTCTCATAAATTATACTCTCAAACTAACTTCAGTGCACCATATGAAGACTCAAAATTGTAAAAAATACCTCGTGGCAAAACTACAAATGTGCACAAATTACATATTTCTAGCAATAAAAAAAAGTGGAGAAGGAAATGTTTCTCTAGAAAACCATCTGAACAGAAAGGGAGAAAAATCAACACATTTAGCAGTGGAGCGTGGTGACAAACGTGCAGTGATAATCACACAGAATTGTTTCTCTCCAATGGTTTTTGAGCAATAATGTCCACTAAAATCACCATAACAACATAAAAGGAGCAAGATGAATACATCATTCTGTGAAACACAAAAATAAACTCTTTCTTTTCTAGACTTAAAGGCTTCAAAGACTCTGAAATAAAAACTGATAATACTGAAACAAGATGAATATGAGGCTTGAAAGTATTTTCTTCAATGCTGTCATCACAAATGTTGAATAGATTATTGAAATGCATTCTTTATGGCAACAGAAACAGGAAAAGGAAACAAAGCCAACCATTGCTTCCAAATTCCCGTAGAGAAGTTCAGTTAGTTATGTGTAATTTAAAGTGAATAACCTGAAAACCACACCATGATACATACATCTCTGGTCAGTTCCATTGTTATCCTCCTCTGGAGGATGATCTGATTCATCCCCACCTCAAGAGTGCTTTCTCCTCCAGCAGTCCCAAAATGCAATATGCAGAGTGTATACACTCTGTCCATTCTCGAGTGAGGTTGAGAAGCATCTGGTCTCAGGTGGTGTCTGCCATCAAATGATCCCTGCAGCACCTCTGTAACCTTTTCAAACAACCCACAGAGAAGTCTGGTTTCTTCTTCAAACTTCTGTCCCTCTTGATTAAGGACTCGACAGGGCCTATCGTGAATGTCTTCACGACCGTGAGCAGTGCAAGGCAAACCGACGCTGATCAACAGGCGGGACCCTCTCTGATCAAAAGGGCCAAGATCCCGCAAGAATGGAAGCCATCCACCTGCAGCTGGAATGCTATTCCCCAAAAATTCAAGGCTTCTCTCTATGCTCCTCTGGTTTATCTCTTTTTAGCAATGAGCCATGGTGTGACTCCCTTGAGATGACAAAAGGAAATGACTCAGAAGCTGGAATCAAAGGTCACCGACAGCAGCCACTCATGATCACACAGCAGGCAGGTTTGGCACACAAACTCATGCTTTTAGTAAACACGAGCAGATGCGGTGTCATGAATCCTGACGTGCTTAAGATGGACATGGAAGCCAAATCAGTAAACTCCAACAGCAGCTGGTATGGTACATTTCATAGCATTTTGCTCTTATTTGGTCACAATTTCTTGTAAACTAGTTCATGGCACTCATTGTCCATGCACATCCACAAGCCAAAATATAAGAATTTACAGAAATATTAATTTCTATTATTGATCATTGTTTTGAGATCTCTCCCACTAGAGACACAATCTTTGCAGGTTTATCCTGCAGTTATTGTATCATCTAACTGCAGATGTAGGTGAAAAAAAGATGTATGTATGGAGTATTGCAAACAAGTAGAAGCAGCTACATGTAAACATATCTCAGACTTGTAAAATCAAATTTTCAGTTCTCAACTATAAATAAAAAAAGTGGAGCACTATATACACAACTTCATGCTTGTAAGGTTAGATTCATCACTGCAGAGACAAAAAGAGATACAGATTAATCAAATTAGTAAAATATTTCAGACATCTATTACAAATACATAGATAAGGCAGAGTTGCAAATGGATGGTTATTTCCTCAGCACCAACTATTCTTCAGAGATAAATGCACCCGGGATTTCACTTATGCTTCATGTTTTCTGATATATTATATGCCAGTATCCCTCCAACTACATTATTCTGAATGCTGTGTTTTTAAATCAAGCACTGTCTTGATTAAATCTTCACTGTTAAATCTTTTCTAAAATAATGTTACCAGTTAATATTGCCATAAAACACAAAACCCAGGAGGATTTATTGTAGAAAAGAAAGGCAAAGAAAAGGTCAGGATACACTGTCCTTCTCAGTATCCCAGAAAGCTGATATGATAATAGATCAACAGATATATTTGACAAAAATGCCACATCCGTGAGCTTTTATAATGAACAGGAAGCACTGATTATCTGCAGAAACCAAAGGATGTGTGAGTCTTCGTGTGAAAAAAGAAAAGTCTTGGACTTTTCATGAAACTAATGCCAACTATTTCTACAGTACTGCCTCAATGAATTATTCCACATAAATCACAACATATCACATGAACTACTGTCATGGAGAGGTCTGATCTTGCATTGCTGGATATGTCTGTCTAGGAGGCTCTGAAGTGTATCTTGATACAGTATGATTGTGACAGGCATTTCTGTGCTCTAAGGACATACTGGTCCTGAAAAGAAAAAGCTCTGCCCATCATACCTTTTGCCAACAGCCAGGCATTGGTAATCCATCAGGACCCTGTTTCAAGGGGAGTAAGAGGATGAAAAAAAAAAAAAAAAAGCATAAGTTAGTTTGACAGGATAGATATTTCATCAACATCTGTTAGAACAGCTGAAGCAGCTTTGACTTTCTATCTAAAAAGTAGCAACCAGTTAGCTTATTTCCTCTCTTATTCTCAAAGTGAAGGAAAAGCCAAAGGCATGAAGGTTTACACTGTAAATACATACATGCACTTCTCTACCATAATTTGGTTTTTTTCTAGATCATTAGAACTTCTTTATCAGTTTCTTATTGCTACTAGAGCTCAGGTTACATGATTTTTTAAATATAATCTGTTTGATTCACAATAATCTGTACCTGAATGTACAAGATCAGTGAGAAAAACCATACTATTACTTTTATCTGGAGAGCATTGTGTTTTATGGGCCCCTCGTTCAAAGGTCACCCTGTGATAAGACAGCAAGACTCGAATGGGAGTAGGATCTTTTCTTTTCACTTTCAATATCAGTTTTTGAATGAAGCAGCGAAATCCTAAGGCCTGAACATACCTGGAGTGCCGCAGTGGAAGAAAACATCAGCAGTGAGAGCAGGGCAGTACAGCAGCACTGATTATTTCAGTGCTTGGAAAATATGGCCATCTAATTTCTGCTCATGTTAGTGAGAGTCACTCCTTTTCATGTATCATTTCTACCTTCTACCTTTCTAGCTCCATGCATCCAGTAAGATCAGGGCCAGCTTTTGACCAGTCATACTGGTTTTCATGGATCTAATTCTGATTTATATGGCTGCCCAGGATTTATTCAGGGAGTTATATGCTCAGAATTAGGACCACATACAATGTAACTAGACTATGCATAAGCAGAAAAAAAAAATCAGGCCTTTAGATTTCTTAGAATTTAGAATACCAATACTTAATGTTAACCTACATGTGAAGATAATGGTTAATACAGATTTTTGAATATACTTGCATGTGGTCTGGTGTGAATTACTTGCTGCCTAAACAAGAGACAGTGCTGCATGCTGAACAGCTTATTCTAGCAATTATCCACAAACAAAATATTTTTGATCCATCAACGATTGTTAGTGAATCTTCAGATATAAATGATAATACAGAGACAGAGAAACATTTTTAAATTACAAAAGCATGCTTGATTATCCCCAACAAAATATGAGATATGGTTACCATTAATTGGAAGCAAACAACATGGACTATGGAATAATCTTAATGGACTATGTATTTACAATTAAAAAGCAATTGACTTCAAATAGAAGTGCTATAGTCAAAATAAAACCTACTTAATTTAACATTCATCTCAGAGAACCGTGCTTAACCACCAAACAATATCAGAACATGCAGATTGAATTTTACTGTGAACAATTAAAAAGAAAATCCTCCTTGTATCTTTAGGAAATGTGTATGTACTATTCATTTGGGGTTTTCTTTCTTAAATGGAAAAGAGTTCCAACTTACTTTACCACTAAATAAAAATCATTGTTGCCAGATTGGTACAAGGGAGAGGGTCAAGAAGTAGCATTTTAGTATAGGTGGGAACTTGAATTCATGCTAGCATAGGGTGGGGAGTGTTGTGTGTATTCCAGGAGGGTAAGTTCCAGGGGTAAGACCATTAAATTGAGGACATTAAATAACAAAGACAATGAGGGTTTGGGCTGCAGACTGTTATATTCTTACAAACATCAGGTAAGCTTCTTATTTCCAGATGTGTTTGAATACTCTGATGAACAGGCCAGACACCACAAACATTACCTGTGGATAGTCTGGAAGCCAAGCTCCAGCTTGGCTTACTGAAAACCTTGCTTTTTAGAAACAGTATTTACATCCTTCTGTTTGTGACTCTCATTTTGGCCAAATTGTGAAAACATGCCCCTAAGATGGCATGGACTTGGAAGGAAGACCAGGGTGCAGAGTAGCTGTGGGACAGGCCAGGGTGTGGAACTGAGCCAGTGCAGACAGAAGTCACCAGACTTGATTAGAGGTGAACGCTGTGCTGGATTTCTACAACTTGGGTTCAGGGTGAGTGAGGCAATGGGTATTTTGCAAGGAAAGTAACAAACCAAAGATTCTCAGGGAAAATGTAGGAAGGACACGCTTATAAATTACCAGGTGATGTGGGAGCAAATTGCTGAGAGTTAGGCTTAAGGTGTCAACAAAAACGTGTGTTCTCTCACTGCGGTTATGATCACTTGAAGCAGCTGGTGTGTTCATGCACATGCACGTGTTAAGTGAAAAATGTAAAGTCAGCTCAGAAAAACATTACTTTACATTTAGAATGGCTGACTACAAACAAAGGAACTGCATGCAGGGTTGGTAGGAAAGAGAAATACTGTACCAATTGGCAAGGGGCATCCAGCCCATCCAGGCCAGGCTGGCCTGGCTCCCCTTTTTCCCCCTTAATTCCACGGAATCCCTGTTTGTAAAGATTAACTTGCAATGTTACTGTCAAGGAAATGCCTTCAGTATTGACTTAAATGGAGTGAACAAAAAACAGCAGAGAGGCAAGAGGAACAAGCTGACTGCTTATGATTTAAACCTGCGGGGCACTGATTCTGGCACGTTCCAAATTTGGTTCCTTTCCAACGTAATTTGCATAAAAAATGAAAAAAAAAACACCAAAAAACCCCACTATCAAAACCTCACAAACTTAGCCCAAAGGTCTTAAGTCTGGTGCTTTAACACCAATTAGGAGGTTTATGAACAAAGTCTGCTCCAGAATTTGCACTTCAGATGAAGCTGTGCTAACAAAGGGCAACAGGTTACACAGTAGCTGGTGCTTGTTCCTCTCCCCTCATTTCTTATTCCATCAGTTTACAGCAGGATGACTGATCTTCCAATACACAAGCGAGACGTACCAATGGGCAAGGTGCATCTAATCCAGGAGCACCCTGTTCTCCTTTCTCCCCTTTAGGCCCTTTTTTGCCTTTCTTTCCCTTTTCCCCCTGTGGATACAACAGTTTGGATAAAACAAGTTTCATTCTTTTGAAAAAAAATAAAGAAAGATTGGGTTTAAAGTTTGGGATTTTTCTTTTTAAGCCAATGGAGAGCTGAAAGGACACTTACCACTGTGTTCTGGTTTGGATGGTGCATTTTGTGGAAAAATAAATTATATGATCACAAGCAAGAACTGCAATCAGTCTCTATTAGTTTGTGTTGGTATTTCATATCAGTATTATGAATGTTTTGAAACCTAGAACAGGGCTTGAAATCACTGATTTTTTTGAGACAGAGGCAAATCTCCTCATCTGCAGTCCAAAATAAGAGGTCTCCTATTTTGATAAGAGCACTGAAGAGTACATGCTCACTAAGCTGAACTTGTCAGCTCCCCAGAGGATTTCCCCACTAGTCAGAAGCAACTTTGGGAGAGCAGAATCCATCAGCAGAGTCTTTTGATAGAAGACCTGTGGCACAGATGCTCCACAGGGATGACTGACTCAATTCCATCAGCTTCCAGGGTGTCACATCAAGGGTGAACCTGGCCAGGAGCACCCTTTGCTAACTGACCCTCTGCACTCCGGTAAGAGTTTGTAACAAATCCTGTCCTCTGTGTTGTCCATAGAAACCCATGGACATCACTGAGGGTTCACTGCTGTCATTCCAAATATAACACAACCATTTCAAACCCTGTTACAGGAATCAAAACACTCAAACTGCTTGATGGAGAGGTGCTATGACAATTTCAACAATTTCATATTGTCTCGGTATCATAAAGTAATCAGAAGTGATAATTAGATTATTTATTTAAGCATTTCAACATTCAAATATTCTCTCTGCTGCAGGCAATGTTTCATCTATTTGTTTTATCAAAATTCAGTCCTTTGATTTCACACTGAGTTTTCTTTTTAAATGAGAAACTTCCAATGCTTTCATTCTCATGGAAATTAGTTGATTCCCCTCAACAAAGCTACCTGCAAAGATGACCTTACCTTCAAGCAGTATAAGAGGTTTAGAATGTTCATTTTATAATTGATTTCACACCAGTTGATCACAATGGTAAATGAGTTTCAGGTTGCTCTCAATTTCACAAAAATCAAAAAGGGATCACTTAAAAAAAAAAAACCAAATTGGACTAGGATTGTAAAAAATTGGATAGGAAGGATGAGTACATCAGGATATCACAAAGAAATGGGAAAAATAGTAATAGGAAAATTAGTATAACATTGGAGAACCAGCAAGTGAGGTTGTGGCTATTGGGAGGATTTGATTTGTGAGGAAAAGGGTAAAAAAGACAGAGGAATTGTAAGGAATGAGGGTAGAAGGAGAAGGAAGGAATGCCCCTTTGGAAAGACAGACAGATTTTGGTGAAACGTATTAAATAGACATTTAACTTGTTCCACACCAGTACAGAAAGGCTTAATCCATTAACAACAGAGAAAAATAATTTTATACTTTAGAAAATTTTATATAAATAATATTTTAAAAAGGAAGGAAAGCACATTCATCATTTCATATAACAGCATACTTGACACATTCAAATAAAACAAAATGTTCCATGAACAAAACATACTGCATCCATGTCATGATAGAAGCAAAGTTACTTGTCTACATTTTCTGTGTGCCAAAAGGTCACAGGATAATATCTGGAAAAACAGCAACCCAAACATTACCAGTCCTTACCAAATTATAAGATTGTGATGTAAAAAAAATCCTCACAAGACAAGAACCATAAATTGGCTACATTTCCATCTTAAACCTACGAAGATGACAATGTAGCAGAGAAACCAAACAGCTTAGGGTCAAATTTCGTGCTATTTGTGCTCAATGTAGGACCAATATGTTTGCAATGAGTGTATGCAAGCACAAAGCATGGACATACTCCAAAAAGGATTCTGAAGATGAACAGTACAGTGTGCTTTCTGACTCTTTTTAAAATTTTTTGGATTTTTTGTTTCTTTAACTTCTTGTTTTACAAGCCAGCAGGTAACTATTTTCAACTTCCAGTTTTGCAGGCAGATCTATGATCTTACTCAAACCAATGCAGCAGTCACCTGTGTAGAAAAGTCTGAATTTCCTGGGTACTTTACTACTTTTTCCACAGACTGAGTTCTTTCTTTTTAATCTTTGATCTTTACTCCTTATCCTGAACTATAGAAACTCACAGGAGTTCTGGGGATTCTACATGTCATGAGGATAAAAAAAACCAACTCCTTTCTGTCCTTCCTCAGTGCCTAGAGAAATAAAAAACTGTGGCACTTCTGCAACATCACCATGGTTGGAACAATCTGCAACCCTCACATGCACAGAGTTTCATCAATGCAGAGAGTGGGGGAAAAGGATAATGCCTTTCCATGCTCTGTTCAGACACACCATACTCCGCTGTCAAATCCATAACAACAGTCACAACTGTGCATATGGAACCAAGGCCACTTCCCTCCCTTCCCCACAACACAATCTCTAACTTTTGTCAGAGCTTATACGTTTCTGAAAGGAATTTTTTTTCTATTCATACAACTTGAAAATACAAACCTTTTTTGTGATGAGTGCTCCTGGAGTGTAATTTTATATGAGTAATTACAGCTAGAACACTTTAAAAAATATTTTTACAGCCATGTTAAGAAGACATAAAGCAAACACTGACCTGCTTTCACTGAGCAGAACTACTGATGGGCTAACATACAGATCAGAAGTCTAGACCTAGTCTCAAACTTACGAAGTAAAGATTTATTCCCTGCATGTCTATGAAAAACGTGTCAATACTTCTCTTTAGAATGTTCATAATGATATGTATTTTTGCAGTACAATTTAAGTTTCTTAATTAGAAACTCACTAATCTCAATTTGTGTGATGTCAGACCAATAGCCAATACTTTAGAAAAATATTTATTTAAATATTAATAAATATTTAAAAACCAAGAAATAATAAGCTAGATGGTCAAATTGTTTATCTGTTATTACAAAAATGGTTTATCTGTTGAAATGGGTGCTGTTACACCAATTTGGTCATAGATAATTAGTAATTTACATAAGGCAAACCACCAGAACAAAGACGACTTGTTATAATGAGAACTAGGATTAATTGCATTACTTTGTATCTTTTGAGAGTCAGCTTTCTACTTGGAAAATAAACTATTGATGCAGCTAAAGTAATTTTGGTGAAATAAGTTTGCTTGCATGTTATAAATATTCCCTCGTTTATGGGAAAAATGTGTTTAAACTGTGCAATGGAAGTGTCTCCCACAGAGGTCTCAGCTGTATCTTCCCTGACTTTTCACTGGGAAAGGCCCTCCTTTGTCTCCTAGGTTTCCTTAAATACTCTGTGAATTTTTAAGGCAGGTATTCAATCTCCATTTCTGCCCTACAGACTTCCTGTCAATCCTCTTTCTGAAAGTCCACAAAACAGTATGTTTTTTGAAACATGTAACAGACTTGCTAACTACTTTATCCTATGCATTCTCCTCAGGAAACAGGGGTTTGCCTTTCTATGAATTTTTAGGGGGATGGAGGGCCAGAGTTCTTAGGAGATGTGTCCTGCAGCCCAAGAGAACAAGTCTCCACAGGCAGCCTAAATCACAGCTGAACTCTGAAAAGGGTGTAGCCATGCCACACACCATTCCCACACAAAATTCCCTCACTCCCTTGCAACTGGAAGTCCCATGTTTGACTTAAGTAGTCAGTCCCTGGGAATCAAGTCTAATATCCAAAAGTAGCACGCTGGACTCTGGAACATTAAAACATTTTTACATCCTGAGTGCTGAATCTCATCTGTTCGATTTTCACATTATATTTGTATAAGTGAACTTTTTACCAGCTTTCCATCTTTCCTTCCAGAAATCTTCTGGAGCTCTGGTGGCTGAAATTTGTCTGCCTATCTGCTCTAGCTGTACATGGAACACAAAGTCTGGCTGAAAGGGAGTTCTGGAGGTTGCCTAAGATTCCCATTGTGATCAGGATGATTCCTGACCCTAGGTCAGGTCAGACCAGACAATGTTCTGCAATGCTCCTTGGGCAGGGGTTCAGACCCCTCTCTGGACTCACTGTCCCAGTGCTGTGCTGTCCTCCTTCTGAACAATTGCTCTGAACCTCTCAGGAGCACCTTGTGGTCCTGTGTTTCCCCATTTGCCATTACCCAGAAGAGTTTTGCTCTATCCTCTTTTTATCTCCCCTTTCGAGTGGTTTGGCCATCCCATTGTCAGACTAAGCCAGTCCACCTCTTCCACCCTCTGCTACTGGTTGTGTTTGCCCCAGACCCCTGCCAGCTTGGTAACCTTCTTACTCTCCAATTTTTTCTTGAACTGTGAGGCTCAAAAGACCATCTGCAGTATTCAAGCAACCTCACTGGAACTGATTAGAGAGGCATAATTACTTATTTTTATCTTCTGGACACAACTCTTTGAATGTATCCCAGGGTGAGAACACACTGTTAAGCTCACTCAATTTGGCACCTGCTGTAACTCCCACTTAGCACAAAGAGCATTTTGACCATCACCTCTCTGAGCTGGCAGCTATCAGTTACACCTTTCGACTGACAGCTGTTCTCAAGGAGAAAACCTGTTCACTGGTGGCAGACAGACCTGTACTCTGAGAGCAAGCAAGGGCTCACCATTCGTTACTCTGCCAGGTCAAACATTGCCTTGATAATATCCATGAAGCACCTGCTTTAAAAAACTGTTGTTCTGCAAAATCAGTACCTTACCAGTGATCTCTGAGCTCAAAAGAAAGAGCAATATACCAAGGGAAAAAAGGGAAGGACGACTATATTTCATTATACCCTTTTCAATGCATTCTTGGGAAGCGTTTTGCCTAACCAGATTAAGAAATGGAGATGAACTCTAACACTCATGGTGACTTTTTAGCCCTGCTTCTTGTTTAGGACACCACAGTGAGAAATTAATCCAGCCTAACCCTACATATGTCAGCTTGACAAAAACATTGGTCTGAGCTAGAAAAATCATCTGCTGCATGTATGGACTTTTACATTAAGTGGCTTGGTGTGAGTTCTAATTCAGCAATTTTAGCAGCTGGGCTTTGTGTTGGATAGAAATGGAAGAGATTTGCTAATGAAGTTTCTCTACACACACATTAAGTCCTGCATTGCTTTTTACTAAACAGATTTCCAAGTCACTGTGTCTGGACACCGAAAATGAAGTCAGGCTGTTTGTGTTAACTTCACTGTCTAGTTGCTTTACCAGAATGGTAGAATATATGATTCAATTTAAATCCATAAGTATCACAAGGTCCTTAACTGCAAATAAAACATTGCCAAAAATAAAAACTCAAACAGTTCTTGTCTTAGACACTTGGTGGGACAGGTAGCACGTACAGGCATGCTACACTAGGATCAACCATTAGTGTACAAATACTGCCAGGGAACAGAGCTGGGCTCTTCAGTATAAAATCACTACCACAACAACTAATGTCTGCATTAATTATTTCAGGACTTTCAACAAGTGCATGATGTATTAGAGAAAACAACCCAAAAAATAGGCTGTGCTTTGGGACATGTTGATATTTCTAGTCCTCTACATACATTTTTGTGGTTTTTCATGATTTTGCTCTAGCGTGTATCTGTGACTTGCCTTTTGGCACACAGTAAAAACAAAGGTAAGTTTTAATGGGACCATTTATAGTGTAAAGAAAGCAGAAGTGATTAGCTGAGGAATCAAGCAACAGTTATGAACACTGTGGTCACCTTTTCTCCCTTTTCTCCTATATCACCCTTTTCTCCTCGAGGACCAGGGAAACCCTATAAAAACAAAGCGGACAAAGATAGGTTGACTTTTATTAACATGCAGATTAAGTTCTCAAATACTCCTGGAAAACCTAAAAAGATGATTTCACTACATGCTCTGTACATATATTATGTCTGGACACATGCATGGACACAAAAGCATGTGAGATGAGTAAACCACAGTTTGGTAGAGACATTTTGGCAGCTACAGAAAGAAATCATACCACTCAACTAGCAATCATCCATGCTACATAGCATATGTGCATTCTTAAAAAGACTCCTCCAAGTTAGGAATTTCAAGGTAGGACTACAGAAAAGGACTTTCATTAAGTCTTTTTAGCATGCCAAGGAAAGAGCCTACGTTTTGAAACATATCCATTACAGGCTATGAAATTATGCTCTTTAATTAGAATAAATTTAGTTAACCAAGTGCTAAGTGACCCCTTGTTCTTCTACAAATCAGTCATCTGCATATTTTCTTAGCAAGCATTTTTTCAGCCTACTGACATCGAGAGGACCAAGTACTTGTATTGCTAAGCACTACTATCTGGTGGTGTCTGTCGATAAGGGCTGTACATTGCACAATCTTTGTCCTCTCTACCACAGAGAAAGAGCAAACACAGCACTCAGCACAGTCTCTGCAGGTCCTGCATGCACGCTAAAGGGCAGCAAAGGTGTTGTGCTCCACAAGGGATTCTTGGCAGACTCTTACCAACCCCTGAGGGTGCCCTGGTCACACACATTACTTACATCGAGGCCAGGCTCGCCGTCTTTGCCCTGCCAAAGAACCACAGGAACTGCATTAGCTTCCCTCGGACAAGGACACTGCTGCCCACGCTTAACATTTCCAGGAACTGATAACCTGGCTGCAAAATTTTGCTTGACTGTAAAATTTTCTTTGCAGGCAGATTCCAGGAGCAAGCTAAAAATACAAAACCAGCTAAAAAGCTGTAAAATTTTATTTTTACTTGGCAGGAATGGAAAACAGAAATAGGATTTTTTTAAAAAAATTAACTCACAAAGGTGACCCTCACATAAAAATGCGTGGCAAGCTAATTTAACACTCCATGGAGCCTGAAAACTGTCTCCAGCTACTGACTCCTGATCCAATTAAATGGATCCAATTAAACCACAGGTCTGTATTCCAGCTTAAATTAATTAATCAAATGGATTAGACTGGAGAGGGTAAGGAAACACTAAAAGTCTCCTGGAAAGGCTGGTTGTGCCTGGCCAAGCACATTTACATGACTCTCCTTGCGTCAAAGTACAGAACAGACTTGTGTGCATGTACACATCTGACCCAGTCATTAGCAGTGTAAACAGGGAAAGTCAACTGATTTTATTGGGGATATCATTGTCAGGCCAAACAAAGCTCTCCCTCATATTTTAGAAATGGGTAACATAATTAAAATTATTGATTTAAAACAAATAATTTCACCTATGAGTGAACAACAATGAAATTCTCACATAACTTCTGAGTAGATGCCACAGAAATGAAAACAAAACAGGTCTCTGAAGCAACAAACAAAACAAAAACATAATGGCAAAGAAACCTTGCAGTATGGAAACCCAAGCAGCTTACTGACATTAAGAAATTCACAGCTTTCCACAGTTCCTCCTGAACTCCTGGCACTCTCACATTGTCCCCACGCAGCTGATGGCCAAAGGCTGCTGAACTAGCAGCACCTGCATTCTGCATCTCCTCTGTCTTGCTGGTTCATGTCAGGTCTGTTTTTTATGTGCATGGGTAGAAACCCAAGAGTGTGATACAGAACACTGACCTTGCAGTGTCAGGGTTTATTATCAATCTCTGCCTTTTCCAACTAATTCTACTGCTAGGTGAAAATCAGCCATAAAGCACAC
>VYZP01010382.1:300-12379 GCA_013400635.1 Hypocryptadius cinnamomeus
TGAGGGAATTGAAGTTGAAAAACCAAGAATGCATTAGCTTACTTTACTGTCTGGACATATGGTAAGCCATGGGATCATTAACAATAACACATTAGCCCCAATAATGTTTTCTGAAAGCTCATGGGGATTTAATCTGTCGTTGCATATTAAAGGTACGCATATTGTTTCCTGTCACCTTACAGATCATACCTAGTCTACAAAAATAGAACCCAAGTTTTATTCATCTGGAAACTTACATGGAACAGCTGCACACAACAAGCAGAGCATTTCTGTCAAAATGTTCTTGATTTATCCATTAGAAATATTCTCCCTTCCATAAGGCAACAGCCATTCGTTCACTCTGAAACTAGAGAATCTAACTGAGTTCTGATCTAGCTGTAGGGTGTTTCCATAAAGGGGTTTATTTGTATGGATAGACATCCAGGAGTAATATTAGGTTATCATATTGATGTTATTCCCAATAAATGATATCAGGATTGACTGAGTGGTTTAAAAATATATGCTACTCTAACCATTAGATCAAAAACCAGCTTTGTTTATCTGACTTAACTGGCAGTGCTAATGAGTTAACTCAGCTCCCTGGCACAGTTTGGGCACAGTAGCACAGGTTAGGTAAGTCCTGTAAAGGAACTACAGGTCGTTAATGAAGAGTTCAAATATTTTTCTGCTACTTTGGGTTCTGCAGTGCTAACACACTCTAGGTATAATGGCTCAAAATCCCTAAAAATGGGTTGTTAAATCTAAGGAAAAAGCATGGGAAGTAGTCAAACAAGAATGGAATTTATATAAAAATTATTGTGGAAAAGAAAGAAAGATTCAGCACTGGGGAAAGATTAATAAGGGAAAGAGAGTGACTGCTCCTGCTATAGTATATTCTTTCCTGGGGCTGGGCCCTAAATCTCTTCCTATATCTCGGTTAGTTGTCAAGTTATGTTTATCAACAGCTAGGTAATGTAGAGGCATACAAGGTTTCACATACCTTGTCTTTCTGACAGATAGCACAAGACATTCTCTATTTTGGCTATTCATTCCTCCACACATCCCTCTCCCTCCCCTTCCTGTCATTTTTTTCTTAAACCAAGATCATAGCTTTTACTTAGTATGCAACGTTTTTGTAACATATACACACAAACATACACACAATTACATTTCTATATGTTATTCACATAACAAAAATTATGTAAATAACATATAGAGATGTAATGATAATATATAAATACTGTATATATTTATATGTATTCACTGTGGTAATAAGTAGCAATACTTGGACAATTGAACTGGTGGCAGACTGTAACTGATGAGTGGGATGATGGCATTGTATCACAGACTTCTTAAATCAGCTTCACCACCAAGAAAAGGTGAATGGAACAGCAGTGTAATTCTGAGTATCTCATTATGAACCGATCCACAGAGCTATCTTAGCATCACAGATCCAGCAGATGAGGTCAGATGAAAGAGCATAAGATGGAAAGAAGTTATTTTTATAAATTATAAAATTCTTCAACATCTGTGAGCTTAACACACAATAAAATATAATTCACTCAAGGCATTAGTTTAAAGTGCAATTTTTGTTTGAATGTCACTAAATCTATTATTTTCTTTAGTACCTTTGGTTTCTTCCATAGGAATTTTAACTGGCCTACATGGTCATAAGGTATGAACTAGAGAGTGGTATGTGAGATACAAATTCTTCTGGTTAGTGAAGCATTTCAGATTGTTTCCATGAAATCTTATCTTCATGAATTATTTACCCAAAACTAAGGCTTGATACCTGGTATCTTTCATGATAGCTGGTATCCCCTTTGGAAAAGTATTTAAAAAAATCCTCTAGTGTAAGTTGAAAGTTACTATGCTGAAGTAATTGAAGCTAATTGGATTTAAATAATATAATGAAACATTTTTATTTGAAGTTGAATGTGCAATTTAATTGTATTTTTCTTCCCATTTAGAATTAACTAGACAAGCTGAAATTAGTATATATGCATTAGTATCAATGACAACTGAAAACCTAAATAAATGGGTGTTGACTGTGAAGATCAAAATACTTATTAGGCAGGACAGCACTTCCCAGTGATTCATTGCACTTCTGAAATCTGTGGACAGCTTTCCATCAATTTTAATGGAGCCTGAACCAGGCCCTTGTAGAATTATAGAAACAACCTAGTATTCATAATTTCCTAATTCCTGAGAAACCTGTGCTCTCCAGCTATTTCACTGGTAACTTGAAAGCACAGAAATGCTTTCCCACTGCTTATAAATTAGGAATGATCCAGTCTTGAGGATGGTTGTGATAATAGAGTGAGGAATTATAGCATAATGATATTTAAAAGTTTCAGTCCATCCGCAGAAGTATAGATGGAAACGTTGGTACAAAACTACCTATATTTTGCATAGTATCTTTTTAATCAGGTAGAAGCTGGCTTCCTAATCACTGCTTCAGCTTGAGAGGCTTTCGTTCACCATTCAATAAGAGCTGTGAGAACCACAGTGTTTACCTGAACATATGACAGGGAGAGTCTCATTTCTGATGCCTAAATCACTTAGCACTAACCTTCTACTACCTTCACATGGCTTTATGTCCTTCAACTTATGTTTTCTTTTCCATTATGTGGTCTGGAGTAAAGGAGGCTGAGGCTCATTTTTCTTTATAACTACCTGAAAGGAGGTTGTAGTGACGTGGTCTCAGTCTCTCCTCCCAAGTAGCACAAAATGGGACAAGAGGAAATGGCCTGAAGCTGTGCCAGAGGTGGTTTAGATTGGATATTAAGAAACATTTCTTTATGAAAAGAGTTGTCAAGCCTTGGACCAGGCTGCCCAAGGAAGTGGTGGAATCACTATGCCTAGTGGTGTCTGAAAGATGTGTAGGTGTGGAACTTATGGACATGATTCTGTGGCAGACTTGTCAGTGCTGGGATATTGATTGGATGGTCTAAATGGTCTTTTCCAACGTAAACAGTTCTATGATTCTGTGATTGCTGTGTCTGCACTAGAGGCCTACATCCTGCCAATGGACATGGAGAGACTTCACTACAATTCAAAATGAGCACCACCCTTAGCAATTTGTTTACCTGAACAAGTGTGGAAAGAAATTGCCAAGATAGATGCTTATTAATTTGCAGGATTTCTTGCATCTTGCTTGGTGTTCTCTCTTATTGATTTTAATGTCATGGCTTTTCACATGATATATGTTTTCTCTGGGTAGTTGTTGCTTTTTTCTATCTTACATCTCACATCTACTCTAGGAAGCCTAGTCTGACATTTTGGTGCTATATATCTGACCACTAGGTGCTGTCTTGACTAGGGTAAAACTTTGTAGTCTGGCTTTAGCTGGTTTTAAAGCACTTCTCCTTTTAGTGACTATCAGTTTTACTGTTTTGCTGCTCCTGGAGGTTGGTATAAATATTGAATTAACCTCTTTTAACATCTGTTTCTTATGCCAATACATATGAATAAAAATATACTGTCTGCCACAGGGTTTCTTTTTGCCCTTTCATCTTCTTTTTCACTATCAAATACTGCCTGTCACCACCTTAAGTTAGGCATGCTTGCAGCTATTTTGCATTTATGTAATGAAAAATAAATATGTAGGCCATTGTAAACCGTTCTGTATTTTTCTCTTAAATCCAGATCTAATGAACTAAACTTTGATGCTCATATCAGCTGCATTAGTTTTACCCAATTTTTTCAAGCCCAGCTCCAATTTCAAAGTTCATAGTGTAAGAAGGAAATTACCCTGGGGAAAGTTTCTTCCAGTTTGTGAGACAATAGCTGTTCAGTAATTATTATAACTCCTTAACCTGTTTAGAAATCATTTGGTCTCCTAATGCTCACTTGGTGAAAGTAACTATAAAGTCTTTTTCCAGTAACAATATTTTGAGGTAATAACTTTCAATGGGTTCAAGAGAGGATTGTGTTAAAGCTTTCATAACAATTAGTATCACATCCCATGCTTGTGCATGTACATGTATTGGGATTTTGACATTGTTAATGGCTGTATTTCTTCAATGGTAGTCATAATTAATGGGTACAAACTAAATTTGCTAGAGAATGAAAGTTGAAACTACAGCTAAATGAGTTCTATTAAGCCTAAGCAGAACAACATGAAAAAATTCTACAATGCAATTAAGAATTACAATTGCTTGACTGGTTCTAGGTGTTTGTTTCTTTCCCAGGCAGAAGCATGCAGAACTTTTGTGTTTCCAAGGCAAATGTCACCCACAATTTTACTTTTAATATCAGGATTTTTTTTCCCCAAATATCCATTATAAATTGAACTTTTCCATAAGCCTCACATTTTGTAAGGCTTTCAATTTTTTTTCCATGATTTTCCTGAATCAATGTGGTACAGAAATACTTTGTAAAAGATGAGAGGGAATAAAGTTCTTCTAGTTGAAACATAGTAAAATTTATCAAATGTTTTCTTGTAGTTCCTTAGGAAAAAACCCAAATTCTTTCATGGTGGAAGAGTATCTGAAATAGACTTTATGATGTTTGTTTTATTTTTTATGTAGCATTCTCTTTTGTGATACAAGCAATGTTCTCCATCATTGCTTGAGTAGAATGATGGCAGAATATAATGTAGAATCCAAAAAGACTACATGAAATATGTGATATTATATTAGATGTGCTCCAATGTGTGCATCATATTGTTTTAGTCTTTTCAACTGTTAAAACTTGGTATCCACAAGTACATTACTCACTGCAGCTCTTCATTTCATTTTCTAAAAGACAGAGGAATAAATTCTTAGAGCATAGTGAACAAAAGTAAACCAAGATATTTGCTCAGATGGTTACTGAAGTTATTTTCTGTCCTTACTGATTGGCCATGAACCCAATAGAATTGTCACTGCCTGTAACTTCTGAAGGTATTTACTACTATTTTTAACTGTAAGTAGTTATATATTGCAAATGTGTAAATAATAATTTTGCAGCAATACAGCTAAGTCATCTTCCACTGGAATTTTGGCAAGACCCCATGTTTCTTCTGGTTACATAATACTTACAATTATCCACTTAATTACAGATTTTAAGACCTTGAAATTTTGTGGTAAAATCAAATACTATAAACCAGCTGAGTGTCAGTAGATCAGGCTTACAGGGGGCATACATGCTTTGATTACTTTCCTGCTGTGAAGGTTCTTAGGTTTGAAAGTTTCTGGAATTACTTTGCAATTTTATCAGGTATTTTTGAAGCTCTTCACTATACCTCACTGTCTATCACTTGCAAAAATCTGCAGTCTAATGTTCAATAAGCTCGTCAGATAAAGACTGACAGATGCATATTCCTTCCTACTCTACAATTTAGTGATATATGTGTTTTACATTGTATAAGCAGCTGTAACTTTGTTGTAGCACAGACCATTTCATAAAATCACACAATTGCAGAATGGTTTGGAAAGGACCTTAAATGTCTAGTTCCAAACTACATCCAGGGGATATCACTGATGCGTGGAAGAAAGCAAAAGTCACAAAAAAGTCACAAAAGAATACTGAGGAATATACAGGACCATTAGTATTATCTAAGTCCCTGGAAAAAGAATAGTAAGTCCTCCTGGAAATTATTAAAAAACAAATGTTTTTCCCAGCAGATGACTGGGAAAAGCCAGGATGGATTTACCAAGCGCAAATGAAAAAAAAATCTGTTAGCATGGGGAGAACTGTAGATGTTTTTTAGCCGGACTTCAGTAAAGCATCTGCCATTGTTTCCCACAACCTTCTCCTGGTAAAACTGAGATGATACTGGATAAGCAATCTGCAAGGTAGATGGGAAATTGACTGTCAGGCTGCACTCAGAGAGTGGGTTTTACTCAGGCTGGCAGCCTGGCACCAGTGGGTCTCCGGGGCCCCATGCTGTTCAACATCTTCACAGATAATTTGTATGGTGGGATTGGAAGCATCCTTACCAAGTCTGCTGATAACACCACACTGGATGGTAAGGTGGACACGAGTATTGGTTTTGCATGGCCTGGTTTTTGTAGCAGGGAGCTACAGGAATGGGTTCTGTGAGAAGCTGCTGGAAGCTTCTAGCATGTCTGGCAGAGCCAATCCCTCATGGCTCCAACAGACGGATGTGCTGATGGCCAAGTCTGGGCCAATTAGGAATGGTGGTAATGGCTCTGTGATCACATATTTAAGAAGAAATCAAACAAAAAGTTTTTACGCAGTTTTAATTTCAACCAGAGAAGACTGGAGTGAGAACACATGAGAGAAACAACTCTGCAGACACCCAGGTCAGTGGAGGAGGAGGGGGAGGAGGTGCTCCAGGCACCAGAGCAAAGATTCCTCTTAGCCCATGGTGAGGCAGCTGTGCCCCTGCAGCCCATGGATCCACGGGGGATGCAGAGATCCACCCGCAGCCCATGGTGGGGCTGGACATGTTGGAGAGGGTGGATGCTTGGAGGAGGCTGTGGTCCTGTGAGAGACCCATGGAGAGAGAAGTGTTGCTTCCAGATTGAAACAGCCCATCCCTGAAGGACAGCACCCTGTGAAAGAGTGACCCATGCTGCAGCAGCTTGAGGGGGACTGTTGCCCGTGGGAGGGACTCACATTGCAGCAGCTCGCAGGCAGCCGCTGCTCGTGGGAGGCGAGCCGTGCTGGAGAAGTTCATGGAGAGCTGTCTGCCGTGGGAAGTTCCCCACAGTGCCACAGGGGAGCGACTCCTCTCCCTAGGCAGTGGCAGAAACCACAGGTGATGAACTGACCATAACTCCCATCCCCTGCCTCCTTGCACCACTGGGGTAGGAGGTAGAGCTGGAAAGAACAGGGGGGTAAAAAGGTGTTTTGAATCATTATCCTGCTCTGATTTTCTTAGTAATAAATTCACTTCATAGCCTTAAGCCTGTTTTGTCCTTGACGGTATCTGAAGAGTGAACTCTCTCTGTCCTTATCTCTACCCACGAACTGTTCATTAAATTTTCTCTCCTCTGTCTGGTTGCAGCAGGGAGTGAGTGAGCAGCTTCTGTGGGTGCCTGGCATCTGGCCAGCCTCAATCCATGACAATGTGTCTGAAGAGACTGCCAGGTCACTAGAGACCTGGACAGGCTGGTAGAGTGGGCTGGAAGTAGCTGCATGAAGTTTAGCAAAGACAAGAGCATGGTCCTGCACCTGGGACAAATAGCCCAGTACTGGCTCAGCTCTGTGTGGCCAGGGAGCAGCCTTGCTGAAAGGAACCTGGGGGCCCTGGTGGGCAATGAACTGAGCAGGAGTCAGCAGAGCACTGCTGCAGTGACAAAGGCAAATCAGACCCTGGAGCATTGCTAGCAGAGGTACAGACATGGTCATTCCAGTCCACTCAGTGCTGGTTGGGCTACATCTGGAGTAATGTGTGCAGGGCTGGTCCCCACAATCCAAGAAAGACAGGGAGAAAACAAGAGGATCCAAAGAAGGGCCATGAAGATAATCAAAGATCTGGAAATCTGCCCTGTGAGGAAAGGCTGAAAGAGTTAGACCTTTTCTCAGTGGAGGAGAGAAGGCTCAAGGGGGATTCTCTTCACAGTATTCCAGTACTTAAATGGTGGCTACAAAGAGGATGGAGGCTATCTCTTTGGAAGAGCCACATGGGAATGACAGGGGGCAGCAGATATAATTTGCACTGAAGAGGTTTCATCTCGACATAAGGAAGAATTTTTTTTTGTAGTGAAAGCAGCCATTCACAGAGCAACCTTCCCAGGGACATGGCAGAAAAATCGTTAGGCTTTTTGTTCATTTTGCTTTCTGGAGCGAGTGCCCTGTAGTACAACTAGAAAGATCTTGAGATATGCCTTTACTTTCACTTATGGTCATCTCTGCAAGTTCGTAGTCACAAACCCAGCATAGTGAATCTGGGAAAAGCAAGGCATATTTCAATGTAATTTACTTTAAATAGTTGCAGGAACATCAAAACAAGCTTACATGTATATATAAAGTCTTATCCTACAAGAAGACATTCTCTTTCACTATATTAAAAAAAAAAAACAAAAAAATACACCTGAAATCTTTGCTAATCTGAAATTAGTCTCATTTAATTGTAACTGGACCCATTTCCAAGCACGAAGTTCAGTAATACTGACTTATGAAAACCAGTAATAAGGTATTAAGTGGCCCAAGGTTGTATGTCCATGATCAATTACTCAAAAGTTATCACTTTTCATTAATACTAAATCACTTTAATACTTTAAACCAAAGCATGTATTACAAGATAGGTAATCATTCATGTAGTATCTGATTGGGGCATAAGGGTATGTGTTTGGCTGTCAGTAATTCATGTGGGTCAATTCTATCTGCAGTGAAAGCTTAAATGAACTTGGCTGCACCTAACAGATGTCTTGACAGCAGATAAAAGCTGGTGGTGAAAGAGAAAATAATCCCTGAAAGAGCAGGGAGAAATAAAGGACTCAGACTTTGAACATAAGAACACCAGGAATGCATCACACCCAAGATTAATGCAAGACCTTGCGTTATTATATCGAGTTTTGTGAACATTCAAATTTTCAGCACAATTTCAAGTCTCTCATTTCTCACAGCTATCTTTAATCCTTACCCTTTCCAAGAATGTCTGTAAGAGGATTCCTGGAAAAGGGTATCTTCCTTCTATTTTTCAGTTTCTACTTTACAACACGGGGGACTTTGAAATATTTATTATTTCCCAGTGGATTTTTTTGATTTTTTTCCCCCTGGATCTCATATAGACTTGCAGCACAAATAAGAACCTTTGACAACAATCTCCCAGGCTACCTGCTGTGTGAATTATTAGCTTTAGCTTTAATTGTTATTTTTATTATTGTTGCTGAATCTGCTACCTTTCTTTGATTTTTCATAGTTCTTTTATTGTACAAGCTGGGGAACAACCTATCCAGTCAGCTCATGAAAGTCTTATCCCATATACCATACTCCATATTCTCTTCAATCTGTACTGTAATTAATCTCTTTTTTCAGATTGAAGAGTCCTTAGTCTGTTTAGTAATTTCTTGCACAGAAGCCGAACGATATCTTTGAGCATTCTTGTCTGAAGCTTTTACATATCAGCTGTCACTTCAAATGCCTTTGTCAATTATATCTGAGGTATTTTAATCCATGAACTAATGCTGACAAATCTTTTTTATTTTATTGCTCAACCAGTGCTGACTGATTCTTTCAAATATTGAAGAACTCTTCCTTCATGACATCACATGATAACATTTTTAGAATTTATTCTTTAAACTCATCAGAGACTACCTGAATGAAAATCCAACCCTCTGTCAGTTTTTAAAAGGCTAATGCTTTTTAAAACATTACCTGCTTCAGATCCTGCCCACCTCACCAGCTGTAGTTTTGCTTAAAATATTATCCTACAATGATTTAAATTAGACATAATCCATTGAATTAAATGTATTGTAGTAAGTCTACTGATTTCAAACTAGACAATGATCTGAGCTTTTGTTCATAATATATATTGCAAATTCAGTATTATAAAAGATTCAGTATAAATGCAACATGAATACGTTTATGTTTGCCATTTTTAGCTATGTAAAACAGTCAGTGCTTGAGTAAGTGTTGCACTATTGTGTTCTGAGTTTTTATTGTGTGAATGTCCTTAATCTCAAGATTATGACTAGCTCATTTAAACTCCTGCCTCATAATGGTAATTTAATGTCTGTGCTACACTGAAAATATTCAATATGAATGAATTAGTGAATATTAAAAATGTAATCAATTACTGAAGTAGGAAAACTTTACCTTTAGTAGAGAATAATTTTTACACAGCAAAATACAGTATGTGGAAAGAGTAACTTAACATTGGAGTAGAGGAGAAAAGTTTTATTAAAGCCATTAAAGTTCCATCTCCTCTTACTGCAGTGAAAAGAATCAAAAACACAACCTCCTTTTGTCTAGGAAAAAAAAAGAAAAAAAGACTGAAAAGCATGCTTGGATCTATGGAATGGAGAGTTGATGGACAGGTAAAAGAGGAGTTGGAAGCTAAAAGAAAAGAATATATTAAGTATCAAGAGACTGCAGGGGAGAATGTGAAGGACATACTAAAAAGAAAATGTTCCTGAACCAATACTTTGTGATTGTAACAAAAATAAATATATGGCTTTTAAGAATGAAGAGGTCATATAAAATATTAGTTTGTTTTGCTTATATATTTGAAGGATGCAATTATGTATTTCTATTTCCTGAGTTCTCCTAGATTTGCCTGCCTGTCTGAGAAAGAAGTAGTCATTCTATAACCCAGAATGGCACATAGCAAGTCACATAATGCTAGAAATTTGTCATTTCAAATCACTAAAAGAAAGTAAGGAATGAGTTTTAGAAATCACCTTATCCCTGAATGAGAGGGAAAAGGAAGGAACATGGTCAATTTACAATTGAGGGGTTTTTCAGTCCCTTCCCTCTGGAAGGTTGCTGTTCTGTTACATCAGCATGCTGAGGACCTTATTTCTTTCTATACCTCATTACTTAACATATTTTTTTTAAAAATCTATGTCTTATGTACCAGGTATGGCAAATCAGTTTTAAATGGTTTAACGTCTGGAAAATAAAGCATATAAAATTTATTACACCCTTGAAGGCAAGCATGTGTAAGAATATCTTTTGTAAATGGCACAAATAAGCCAATTGACAAGGTTGTCTGAGGGGCCAATGTCGCTTGTGCCAGAGTATTCATTTTGGAGAGAATTAAAGAAGGAAATTTAGGATTTGCATCAGTTTCTATGAGAAAGAATAAGATCCTTTTTTCCTCATAACTAATTTTTGTTTAGTTTCATCACAGTGTCTCTTTTTCTTATCATGAGTTCATAAATGTTATGCACTATGTAACCAAGAATGGGACAGGTCCTATTGAAACCTGTCAGAAAGCTTGTTTCTTTTCATTTGCCCAAGCATTATTCTGGAGTCAGAACAGTCACTGCAGCCATTGGTATTGTGCCAGAATGAATTTGAATAAAATGATGAGATTTAACTGAAGGTTTTTTAAGGCAGTGAGTCCATTAGTCTAACACAAATCTGCAGAGAGATTTGCAGATTCATCTGTCTTTGAATTAAAGGAAGAGAGGAAGCAGACAAAAGAGAAAGTTATATAGCTAAAATTAGATATGATGACAGATAGCAAATCTCTAGCCTTTATCAAATAGTTTAAACTTCTTTCCTGATGGTATTTAGGCTATAAAGAGAACTCTCTGCCTTAAGAGCAAAATTATGAATGCATTGTGTGGGAGGATTTTGTTGAAAGTCTGGCATCTACTTGATAACCTCATGAAATTCTACCGATTTGTCCCATTCAGTACCGACCAGGCATGAGAGGACTATAGTTTCATTTTCAGGAATGGATTCTAGGGACTTAGTTTATGTTGAATTTTATTTTTTTAAATTTTATTCTTTCCCTTATTTCTCTCCACTTTGTCAGTTAAAAGCAAGGAAAACTAAACATATGTTTTCACCTTACATGTCTTCAAAATGCTACAATTATTCAACCAGTTGAAGTCTGCAGGCTGATTTCTTCTGAAGAAGAAATAGTCACATTTTCAGAAAAAATTTCAGAAGTGTCAAATTTCTGAAAAGCCTTTTTTTGATAGGCTTTTCTGGAGCAATAAGTAGGAAAAAAAGGGAATCCCAAGAAAGACAAATGTAAAGAAAAAAAAAACAAACAGAAACTTGTGCTTATTTTGGCAAAGACTGTTGTTATGTCAAGTCACAGTAGATGGTGCTGATGGGCTGGAAGGCATAAATTCATTCTTTTGGGTCATATTCTGTGAGGCTGTTTTATAGAAACATATAAATAAGCATTATTTGGTGTAAGCAACAACCAACTCTATTGGCTATTCACACATTGTCATTACTATATTTGATATTCACTGGATTTTAATTGATTCAGCTGCTATTAATGATGATGTCCTACTACTCATCCTTCCCTAAGAGATGATGTTTATTTTACTAGAGGAATGCATCAGTGGGAAAATTATTTTTTATTTCCTACAGTAATAAAAGAAAACAAGGAAAGATTTTTTTGTATATGGAGAGAGCTCTGTGTTTTTTGATGGGAAAACTGAAAAGCATATTGATAGTAGCATTAATTCTGCTGGTGCTTTGTGTGTTCTTACTGATGTTCTTTGCATTATGCAGC
>VYZP01010384.1:1500-16734 GCA_013400635.1 Hypocryptadius cinnamomeus
GGCCATCACAGGATATTTCCTTTTGTGCAGTCAGGGAAATCTTCCAGACAAGGAAATGAGATTCAGCATTGCTAATGGGAAGATAAAAATACTCGGTATTTGTTTTACAATTTGCTAATAATGAGTCAGACTGAGGGAATGATTGGTTGAATGCACTTGGAATAATAATAAAGGGCAGGGCAGATGCTGAAAGATATTTTCATGTTTCTTCTTCTAATTGATGTTTGTTTCTCATGTCCTTTGTGTGCATTTCCTGAATTAGTGTAGCATTCTCTGAGGGTAAATCAACCTAATTTTCCCCTCCTGACAGCTGCATCCTTGATGGTACTCAAGAAATAGTTCCAGACTTGAAACTTGGCACTCATGAAGAGGCTGCACTGGACTCAGCTGGTTCTAGATATCAGGCAGAGGTTGACTGCTCTGCCTCTACACCCAGAGCCACCTGCAGTGGGCTGCAGCTCTGGGTCATGCCAAACCTTCAGGCCCTGTGCCACACCTAGAGTTAGGCTGTTGAGACCCTGATGCTTTTTCATAAAAAACCCCTGCATTTTACACCATAACTCACACACCTGTAGGTGTAGTGGGTACCTGGTAGAAAGCTGCTGTTTACCTTAAGGGTCTGCTTTGAGCAGGCAGTGGCAAAACCACTGTGAAGGACTGGCTTAGGGTTTCAGTGACAGTCAGCCAGACTAGGGGAAAATAGTTGGCTTACAGAGATGAGTGAGAGCAAACGGGACATGATCTCACCCCCAACTGATGCCTTGAAAAGTAAGTCTTCATGTTGATCAAATAATATTGGAAAACAACTTTAAAGATTATTTCACTTCAGTTATTAACAAAACAATATTGTAATAAGTGTTGAGTGCCTCAGTTACATGTGCAGAAGTAAACAGTGTCCTAAATTGGCCTAACTCCACCAGTGGGTTAAGTCTCCTCTCTACAGCTAACCCCTGCAGTAGCCCTGGGTACACACATCTGGGTGTTGGTGATTGATCAGTGCCCACCTTTGGTAGGGACACATTTTGCAAGTGACCTTGGGAAGAGCTGACCTGTAAGTTGGCTGACTAGAGTTTTTCCTGCCGAGGCAGGCTACACAGATGTAGTTTGGGTGCAAACAGGCTGATCACTTGCTTGTCTGAAGGAGAATTCCCTGTGTGAGAATTTCCACATTGACGGTGTTCTTGGACTGCACTTGATCCCAAAGTACAGTTCCAAAAAGCACTCGGGAGAGTGGAAGGACAGGGAGGGTGGAAGGGAGTATGTGCAATTCTGTGTTCTTCCCTCCTCCTGTGTCTTGACATCTATTGAGGACTTTGGCTCCGGGGAAATAATGTTCTACATTCAAGCATTATATTATGTGTTTTATGAATAAAACATGAATTTGGCTAGCCCAGAAGAAACATACTGTTTACGAGAATTTATTCTTTTTCTTACCCACCTCAAATCCATGGTATTTTCTCCAGGATTTACGGTCCTGATAGCAAGCAACTTGAAGAGAATTTGGCCTTACTCACATTTCACAGCCATATTTCTCCTCATGCTCTAATCATGCAAATATGCTCTAGAGTAAATAAATATTACTTCAGGCAAAATTATGATCTCAAGAGGATGTACTTAACATTTAAAGTAGAGTTGAAAAGTGATCCTAGGTATTTTATAAAGCCAAAATGAAATCAGGAAGATCTCCATGACAGCAGGTCCTCAGACAACCACAAGATCAACAGGTTTTTTTGATGGGCAGCTGTAGCCTTCAATGCTACATAAAACTGAAGGCTTTAAATTATATTTATGAGACTACCTGAGTGCAGCTTTCACTATGCAGGAATTCATTCACTGTAGAGTCTGATTGTTTTTACCAGTTTCTGCCTCTCTTCAAGGCAAAATCATTAATGTGCTAAGGCATTTTTGGGAGAAATTAATAGCTAATCTCTGTACCTGTGCAGAGTTTGCATTTTCATGACGGACAGGCATCACAGGGCAGAAATTAAAGACCAAAAGGCATTACTAATGTGCTATTCAGCTTACATGAAATGCTAACAATCCCTTAAAAGTACATGCCCAGGGCACTGAGTCTGCACAGCGAAACATCTAACAGCAGGAAATGCAAATGGTCAGCTGTATGGGAATGACAGTGGTCAATGCTTGGTCAACTTTAATTTGCCACCACTGGGCATGAACATAAGAATTCAGTTATTAATGTCAAGATTAAACGCAATTTCTCATTAATATTATACAGTATCATACTCCCGTGAGATAGCCCGGACACCGTAACATCCCTTTTTCCCTTTTGTTGTCAGTATTAAGGATTCCACTCACTCCATAGAAAATAAATTCTGAGTTTAATGAAACTGCTTTTTACCAGCATTTGCAAATACTGCGTGTCTTTTCTCTTCTTATCTGGTGCTAGAAACTCTAGGTTTTTGGTTTTTTTTACTTCTGATACAAAGTTTGCATTCCATATAGATTCAATCAGTAGTTCTGACAAAAGCAAAGCATTCTGTAAACATTATCTCAATATTTTAATGTTATCTTCCTTTTTGAAAAGAGGTAAGGATTGCTGGTGTCCTTGCAGTAGAAGGACTTACATGAAGGCTAATTTAACTGGCTCATTGCCTTTCAACTGAGGTCACCATGTTACTTCCTGTATCCTGTTTTCTGGTCCATTTCAAGCCTCATATCAATTGTTGACATGAAGTTTGTTGATGAACGTGCCCTAAGAGGACCATAAACCAATTTATGGAGCAAATTAGAAGATTATGAAAGTGATGACATACCCAGTGATTTTCCACTTTCTATCTTGTGTATGCATCTTAATTTCCAGATAGCTGCATCACAAAATGAAAAGAGTTAATAGCCTTCTTGTTCTTTGTGTTCCCCTTCTCCCTTCTGTTAGGTTTCAGTGGACTATTTCAATAAAAGGAAAAAGGAACATTATTCACTAGAAAACAGTTATTCAGGTACAATAATTTGTACTTTATGTCATATTATAATGGTGAGTGTAAATTTTACTTTGAACCATGTTTTATTAACATTTTTTTTTCCACAGAGTTACATCAAAAGACTCTATAAATAAGTGATGTGCTCAGCCTGCCAGCTCTTACATGCATACCAATTACCTCTATTGGTTTCAGGACACGTAGTCAGTACTTTAAACAACCCAGATAATATTGCAAACTGAAATATTCAACATCTCCATCTTGGTATGCTGTCACCATGCAGAGAATGATTATAATTGGTAATCAGTTTCACTGCTGGTAAGTTGAGTGGCATGATGCATTTTATATCTGTGCCTATGTCAAACTCAATTAACATTCTAGCACAGTATATTTCAGACAGAGAGCTAATCTGAGGGAACAACACAATTATTTTTTTGATGTTCAAAATTCTCAGTTTCATTAAGAGAAGAAATTGAAGCACAAATACATTTATTAGTACTGTAATATTTTCAATTTTTTTCTTCCGAAAGGAAGAGGGTGCAAAATAGATCTTCCATCCCAAATTCATGTTTTTAGGGAAGCATGTCAATGACAGGAAAAACTGCAGAAATAAAAAATTATCAGGACTTTTTCATTACACACTGCTGTATGAAGATATGACATTCATTATAATACAGTGAACTGAAAGAGGCTTAATTCTTAAGAAAAAGGTACTGATCTTTCAAGCTGTTTTTTACTGTTTGCTTTTTTTAATAGTAACGTGCATTAGAGTGCTTTGTCTAATTCCACATAAACAAATGCATAAACAAAATCATAAAGAGAAGGCTTATATATGTAACCTCTGTGGAAGAAATCAGGAAGCTGAAGAGGGCAGATAAAAGCTTCAACATTATGAAACCCACCATCACTGAAAAATGTTCCTCACTGCCGCACCTCTCTTACAGGTTATGCGTTTCTCCTATCACCCATAACATCAGTTTTTAATAATGTAGCAGGCTTTGTAGCACAGAATGAAACAGATAAAACACATGAAATATCTTTTAATAACAAACAAAAAGCCTCAGCTCCTGCTGATAGATATTGCACAACTTTAGTTCTAGAATAGTCCTGTTCCACCCATGTTTAGTTTGCTGTATTATCAGACAGACGGTCACAGCTTGCTGATTCTGCCCCGACAAAAGAAATATAATTTTGCTGAGATATCTTCTCCACATGGGGTCTTTTTAATACAGCAGTTCCATGGTCTTTATCATGTAGGTTATCTGTTGAGGGATCCACTCAATCGCTGAAGTTGGAAGGGACCTGTCAAGGTTGTTTGGCCCAATCCCTCTGCTCAGACAGTCACCTGGAACAGGGCCAAGCTCAGACAAACTTTGAATATCTCCAAATAAGTGGTAGGATGAAAAAACACACATACACACACACACACACACACACATAAAAAAAAAATTTAAAAAAAGTTGTTGTTTCACTCTTCCTACAGCAAGTTTGTGGAGGGAAATATGGAAATATTGAAAAACATGAAAACATAAGCTCCCTGCTAAAGCGAAGAGTGATAACTCTGCTGTTCAAAAATAAACAAAAACATGATAACATCTACTTTGATTCTTTTGATAATCAGAACTCACTTGGTGACAGGTGAGATTGGCTGAAGTTAAAATAAATGTAATCAAATTTTTTTCTGATGGATTTGAATCAAGTCTTGAGTCTGAAAAACTGGCTTGGAAATCTTGAAGGAGAAAAGCTGCCTAACAGTTTTAGCATAGTGAAATCTTGCTCAGGGATAATATATATTTCTTTTTTTTGTACATCTATAAGTTACTGCTAATTCACCACAAAATTGTCAAGATAAAAATCCTTCATCAGTTTGTAGAACAGTCAAAAAGTTCCTAGCAGTTTTTGCTAGCAGACTCAGACTGAGTTATCCCAATTGAATTTTCTGATCCTCAGAACACGAAGAAATTGTTGATGAAGTAACTGACCTCAGCTTTAAGTTGTATGACTGGGACACTTCAAAATAGACTGTAGGAGAATCCTTCCCGAGCAGAACCCTCAAAATTTGACTATTGCTGTCTTTTGATCCTCAAGAACGGAAAAGTGCAGCAGAGCATGTTCTAATGACCAAAGATTGACATGACTGGTTTCTGTGTCACAAAGTCTGGCCCACTGTGAATTTTTGTGAACTGTGAGTGGAAATATAGGAAGACCATATATTTCTTTCAGAAGAAAATGGAGGCATGCTTTGCTATTCCACATTTTCATGAAAGATGGATCAGGAAGTCAAAAATTCGTCTCTTTACATCTCAAGAGAAAGACATTATTCTTTTGTTCTGGTAAGACAAGTATTCTTTTAATTGCTCTCTCTCCCCTCGTTTACAATCTCAACTTCAGCGTTATGCTCTTCTGTTTAGCTCTGCTAGTACCTGTAGGCTGTTGCAGACCTTTTCTGAACTGGGTATCCACTATATAGACTATAATCTTTATGATGATATACTGTTGTCTGTCCTGCTCTTAACCACTGAAGCCTAGATAAAGTCTTCATATTACCTGATGAATTAATGATAATAATTCTGTACTTATTGGAAGCTGTTCTGAGAAGTTATTGATATAAAGATAGTTCCTCATTTTCTGGGTACCAGCAGTTTCAACATATTGATTTTCCTTACACCATTTGCTATGGTGATTCCTTAGAGAGTATCAGCATTTGGTAACATGTCAGAATACAGGTATATAAGTCAATGTCTATCTTTACCTCAATAGCAGATATCAACATGTTATTAATTATTTTTGACATTCAAATGAAATGTCCTGTTAATATTAATGCTTTAGTATTCTTAGGAATAAATTTTATACCCTTTTTTTTATTAAAAATATACTTTACATGAGGAATAACGTTTGCACTATATCATTGCAAAGAGTTTTTCTCAGTGTTAACTTCACTGTTCCTGAGAGGGGCAAATAAACCTGATGTCACCTCTGACCACTCTATTTCCCTAAAAAACAATATATTCAATATGGCAAGAGCTCTTCTTTAGGCAGTGCCATTTACACAGACCACGTTTTTATTCATCCCAAGACTAACTTGCAACAGCACTGCATGGTATTTTGGCTACAGGGCTGATTAATGTAACATATTCATAGCAGGACTCCAGGCACTGCAGTTTCACAGTTGACTCCTTGACTGGTTTAGTACATACTGTATATTTATTCAGTGGCAGAACTGTCTGTGCTTGGGATATTGTCCTAGATTTGGTTCACTTTAACAATTTGAGGATTTTTTTATAATTTGTCAATTCCAGAGAATATTTGAACATTTTTTCTCCCTCTTGATAATGGTCTTCATCTCAGTAGGAGCAGAAAGGATACATGTCCATTATTCTGCAACAGACTTTCATGGTTGCAGCATACTAAGAGAATCCATGTAGCATATTTGTTTTAGTACAGGAAGTTTAATCCAATGTACTGTGTGAAGTCTATCTGATTCTGTCAGTAGCCTTATTAAAAGGCATGGATGGAGAATAAATATATGAGAAAAGATCCTCAAATCTGACATTATTATTGCTATGATGTTAGGAAAATACTAAAATCATAACAACTTATATCTTCACTGATGTCTGGACAATTTTTGTTATTTAAAAGATCTAGTGCTGCATTTTAAGTTGCAGATGTTTTTAAATCCAGTGATTTCAGTGGGAATAATAATATGGAAGATTTTGCTGTTACCAGGAATCAATCCCTTTCTTGAGACATTTTCCCCTCTCCCTTATCTCTCTGCAGTCATCAAAATGGGACAGTTTATATTTAATTCTCATTCATTTCATGGTTTCTATTGTAAATTATATGTTACATATGTTATATACATTATCATATAATGACTTAAGGTAGCAACAGAGATTAAAAGAAAATTTAGGAATGCAGCACTGATTATAAAACAACTGTGGTGCCAAAACAATTCTGCCCATAAATTAAACTTCCTTATTTTCTAAAAAATAACCTTTGAGATCAATGGCCTCATCTATCAGACTCATCTTTCATTTCCTTTTTGCTTTTTTCATAGTCTGGACTTAGAATATAGAGGAAATAATAGTTCACGTTAAAACAATGGCAGAGAAGGCATCCATGGGACTTTTATGCTAAAATGATTCATTATTTCTGTGACTATTTCACAGATTTTAAGAATTACAAGAACTCACCTATTTGAGTATCCTTGTACCTGCATTTCAAAAAGACATGACAAAGACCTGGCTTCCTTTGCAAGTAGACTGTGCATATACTTAAGCAGTGGA
Organism: Hypocryptadius cinnamomeus; assembly: GCA_013400635.1. Classification (NCBI taxonomy): domain Eukaryota; kingdom Metazoa; phylum Chordata; class Aves; order Passeriformes; family Zosteropidae; genus Hypocryptadius; species Hypocryptadius cinnamomeus. The sequence goes on from VYZP01010384.1 coordinate 8,723, forward strand.
GTTTCCTGGTAAAATATTTGTAGAAAGCTAATTTCAGTCTGAAAAGCTTTGTGAAAATGATTGCATTATGCATGCATTTCACAAGACATTTTCTCACAAATATCCAACAAAACAAGAAATAATATCATACTATTCCTGAGATCAATCTCAATTACATCATTCTCACACATTTAGAAATTAAGATCAAACACTCATAAATAAGTGACTTGTGATTAATTCAGGAGGTAGATACTTTTTTAAAAAATTTGTGACATTTAGCTGACAATATACCTGGCATGTAATGCTTTCCTCACAGAAATTTCCTAAGTGATGCCAGATGTTCTTCCACACTAATTGTTATATATATAACAATTGTTAAATATATAACTAATTGTTATAACTTCTGATACCTGCACTCTTCAATTTCTCAACTTCATGATACTTCTCCTCCACTATTTCCCACCACCTCTGTTTTGTTGCACCTCTTCCTTACAAACCTCCACCCTCCTTCACACGCCACAACCAGCTCCATGTTTTCTTCAGCTCCATCTCTCTGTCACACAAGTGCTCTGAACTTCACTTGCTTTTTAACTGACTTCACAACACCCACTCCTTAAATGACATCTACAAGCAATTATCAGGTCAGCTATGGGGCATTAGCATCTAGTGATGGACAATTTAACTATTTTTTTTAAATTAGCATGTAGTTCTGTACAGAAATATATGTACAGCATGCAAAACTACAATTTTCTTGTGCTTTATTTAATGACTCCCTTTCTTCATATTCATTATATAGTTATTCCTTATCTTTCTCCCTTTTTTCTTTATTGATGATAATATTCTCATCTATTTCTACATCTTTGGAACCTAGCTGTATCTGCAGCTTATGAGATAATAAACTCAATAAATATTAAACCAATGTTCAAACCATTAGCTACTGTTAGCAACTTTATACGCATCATGTCAAAATAAAGATGTAAAGGCAGATACACTGACAAAAGACAGCTTGGGGCTATGGCAGCCTCTCCAGAGCACTTTCCTCAAGACTTCCAAGAAACAGTGAGAGACATGATTAATGGCAGATAGAAGCTTGACAGCATCTGTTGGGGCTGGTTTCATTTTGAAAATGAGGGGCATCCCTGCCTTCTCCCATGGAGATAAACAGCCATCCTCCCCGCACTGACCAGGGCTTATACAAAGGTTCCCCCTGCATGTAATAATTTCAAAATATCTGTGTGAGATGAGGAAAAAAAGTTTTATCTATTTTCCTGGAAAGTTCTGTTGCATGGAGGGACCTCAGCCGGGAAGGCCCTCAACCACTGTTACAAAATCACCCAGGAAACAGAAGACACTTGGAAAACACAAAACAGGGCTCTGTTGAGGGATCCAGTTTTCCTGGTGGGTCAGAATGGACTCCCTCAAGGCTTGTATTCTTAGACAAGATTTAAGTGGTGGGGACTACAGCAGTACAGGATGTGTGAGAAGGCTGGGGACCCATGGCAAGTATGTGGAGCCACCCCTGGCACCAACAGAAACAGCACAGAAAAAATCCACCCTGATCCATGACTGTCAGCTGGAGAAACACAGTCAGATCCTGAAAAGCTGTGTTTAACAAAGGCCCCAGCTGTCAGGGCTAAAGATGCACCATGGGGAGGACATAGTGTGCCAAAGGGAGACAGGAACTCCTGAGGGACAGCAGCCATGGGACACAGGACACATGGCACACCAGGACAGGGACAACCCCAAGGGACCATGGCCATGCAAAACTGTACCAGGCCAGGAAGACCCCTGAAGGACTGTGGCCAGGGTGGGCCCTGTAATCTGTGAAAACAAGGGGATGTGAGCTTTGGGATAGAGGAGTACAGGTGCACAACTGGGTGTGCTTGTGTTTGTGTTTGTTTATATTTGTGTGCGTGTGTGAATGCTCACACCTCTTTTTCTCTCAGTTTGACCTGAACCTGAAGTTAGACAGCAGGCTAGGAGAAATTGCCTGATTAAAATGCAGCTTGCACCAGCGCTGAGAGCCCTGGCAGTGGAGGCATCTGCCAGGTGCAGGCAGCTCCCACCAGCAGCCAGCACTGCCTCCACCTTCTCTCCCAAAACTCCTGTGCCCTCTGAGCTGCGCTGGTGCCACGGTTCACATGTCATGGGAATAGTGCCTGAGACAGCAGCATGCATAATTGAAGATTACTTTAATATTTTCTTCTTCCACAACCTTTGGGCCTTTCAGCTTCTTCAAACTTAAAATGCCATTTTTTCCAGTGGAAATTTCAAAATGGGGGCTGAGTGGAGGCTGGGTGGAGGGGAACCAGCCTAAAGACAGACATTGTATTTTAATGTGACAGCATACAGGAGATGACCTAGAGCCATGGGATACATTATATTTAGCCTCACTTGAAAATTGGATGTATTTATTTTGTCAGTTTAAAAATACAAAGTTTTGGAAATATATTCATTAACAAACAGCACAATGTTGGACAAAGTGCCTGAGGATGCTCAAAGCTTATTCTCTGATAGAGTGTCATATATGTGAGCAGATAAATGAGGCTGCAGAAGCTTTGGTCAGAACCCTCACTGAAGGATGACTGCCAAGAGTGCAAAGGGAGTGCAGCTATGTTTGTAGGCTGGCTGTGGCATGTCTCGACTGCAAAGCCTTGCTGAACCTCATGAAAGCAATGAAACCAACACACTAAGTAGTTAATGTCCTGTCACATACCTCTGCTTGCCCCTGTCAAATCTCCCAGGCGTTTTTATTGCCCCTGCATGACGGTCATCCTGGGACCCTGGTGGCACAGACAAGCACATTGTCAGAAGACGGATCAAGTAATTCCTCACTGAAGACAGATCAAGCAATGTCTTTTAGTCAACAACAGCAAAGAATGTACAGGATTGCAGTCTAACTATAAAGACAATTTAATTTGTTATTCTCAAACAGTTCTCTTTAGTCCTTCTTCCTCTCTCTTCATAAATACAATGCATTTTTCAAACACCAAGCTTAGCACTGTTGTAAGCAGAAGACTGATTACATTGTCTGTAGCTAAGCAGAAAGTCTGGAATTGCTGAAGGCTGCAAGAGCTAAACTCACACTTAATAAATTGAACCCAACCTACCCTTGCCACAAACACACTATCAGCCATGCTAAATGGAAACATATCTTTATAAGGCAGGGAAACTAACTGAAATTACATGCTGTGTTTATAACTGTCCTGCTGTCCTTCCAGCTTTGTGCTGAAATACTCCTAAACACGGAGCTGGTCTCTTCCCTTCTCTCTGAAGGTAGAAAGCCTCTGGCATGTTTATGTTCAAATAGGTTTTTTTAATATAATGGGGGAAACTGCAGTGGTAAACAGATTATACAGCACAATTAAAACCTGTGTCTTTAAGTTGCAGATATTGGGGACGGAATGTCTGTGTTTTGAATCAATCAAGGGAAGACTCCTCTAAGGGGATTTCAGGAGAAACTTTTTAAATAACAGAATAAGAAACTTCCTATCATTAGGACTGTGCATAAACATTAAAGAGCAATCCTTGGAGACATAATAAGGGCTAATCAGGTGCCTTTTCCTGTGTTTTGAGATATTCCGCTTCAGTTTCTCATCTTGGCTTCCCTTAAAAGAGTTAAAGCCCTCTCATAGCTCTGGAAAATACCCATTTACTCATATGTTATTCAAACTGACCATAGACTTGTTAAGCTGACAGGTTTTTGTCCCCCAAAGGAAAAGCACAGTTGCAGTTTCTCTCACAGTACATAGCTGGGGTGTAATAAATGCAGAGGAAAGCAGTTCAGGATGCCAGACACACACAAGTACCAGCTTTCCTGTTCTTGTCTCTCTTCAGACAAAAGATCTCGGCACAGAGAACACAATGTCACACAGAACCTGCCCAGATTTACCAATTATATACAACTTGATAGCCTCCTTTGAAATCTTTTATGTGTGACTTTAGACCTGTTTTGGAAATGCTATGATTCCCAGAAGACTTAAAACAAAGAGAAACAAACACTCTGCTTGGGTCAGAAAGCAAGTGACATTGAGCCCAAATGAGATGAATGAGATCTCTGGTAATATGGAACATCCATTTATCACCCCCGCTGAACACACAAAGGTAATTTGTAAAACAGCTATGTTTATTAAACCAACTACAATCAGGTACACTTGAAAATAATATGGCTTCCATGATCTGCAGGCTTTATGAAAGATATGAAACTGCTTCTTTTAATCTTCCTCTACCCTTATTTTTTTCTTTTATTTTTCTGTATTTTCCTTTTGTCCTATGAGGTTGGGGAAAGAAACTATTTAGGAAAGATGATGCAGTGTCTCCTGGGTCATACCACTGTATTACATGTTCTGAGCAAACAGAGTTGCTGTGAAATGAGCAAAATAACTTTTTCTTAGTCAGTGTTGAATTTCTGTGTATAATGTATAATGTACCATGTATGCACTCGGTTCTGACAGTCTCTGGCCTGTTGTCTTCTCAAATCAGTGCCTGAGAAGCTTGATTATATACCTGTTATATAGCTTGCTTATTTCTTATCTGATAAATTATAAATTAAGTATTACCATAGAAATTGTTGAAATTACTTGAATAAATGGAATATTAATTTTAAACTAGATTATTCATGTAATGAAAACTACTTCAGTATGCAAAGATTTGAAGATTTAGGTTCTTCTTCCCTTCTCCTCCCATTCTTTTGCTCCTCAAGACAAAGCAGTACGATTAGTTTATTCTTTGTAAGCCATGTTTTTTAGGCTTCTTTTGCAGACTAGTTGGAGGCAGATTAGAAAAATATCTCTCCTTGGAGTGAGGTAAGCAGAGCTAAGAGAGTGATGGCACTAAGCAGTGGTATTATATCTGTTCTCTGCAGTCATCCATATACTTTGTGCATCCTGATATTTTTTGTTTTCCTTGCAGTGATAGAACACTGTGGATTCATGTTATGCTTATGCTTAAGAAGAACCTGCCTATCTGTGCAGTACTGCCATTGAGCAGTTGCTCCCTGTCCCACATTTGAGTGACTGTTCTTACCAAGAATAATATTCTGTAATACTTCTCTTTTTTTTTTTTTCTTTCTTTTTTCTTCCCCTGGCTATATATCCAGTTTGTCAGAATAATTTGGTACTCTAAAGTTGCCCTCCAGCACTTGCCACTGCTTTTAGCCTGGTGTCATCTTCAAATGTACTAATTATGCTCTACTCCATTATCTGGGTCATTAGTGACAGAAATAGTATGAGATTGGGAGCGGAGCTTTGGGGAATCCCCACTTGATTCTTCTCTTCTGTTTTTGCAGTGCTTTGCTGGTAACTCTTTGGTAGGTTAATGCAAGTGTAGGATACTTTCATTAGCCCTTTTTTCCCTAACTTATTCTTTGAAATTGAGTGGCACTGTGGCCTCCCTAAAAGGAGGTCTTGAAGTTTCATTTGCCCAAGTGGTTTGAAAGTTGCACACATTGCCTTTCAGAAGAAATCCTCATACTTCTGAATTCTTGCTGCCAAATAGTTGTTCCCCTGGTTTCAGTAATTATGTAATGCTGATGTTACTTCCAGGTAGGGTCTTATCATGCTGATGCAAAATAAGGAAAAATGTACGAAAAATTAACCTTGTGTTTAAAAGGCTTCTCTTAAAAGATATTCATAATCTGATGTTACTATCTAAAACTTGGTTGTGTTAGGAAACTACTTGTTTGTGGTAAATCTCTGCACACCTACTTTGAAAATTTTTGTTTAAAATTTTTGTTTGTACTTGTGAACAGTGTTCTTTTATTAAGAAATAAATCTCTCCTGAGCAATGTCGTAGTGTAGTTTGTTCACTGACTTTGTTAACATTTAGTGAGTAGAATAGCAGAATCTCATTTCAGAGAATAGCTCCATAACTTCTTGCACCTACCATAAAAACAAGCAAATTGACACCCTGCCAGGAGTAGCCAGAGGAGATCTTAGGAGAGAGTTCATAATGATACTGTTGCCATATTGCATGCCTGTAAATAATTCATTAAGTCAACCACCCTTTTGTTTTAAGCAAACATGAGCAGATGCCTTCCTAAATTGGATGCAGACAACAGTTTTCAGCAAAACATTGTTGTAATATGACACTTTAAAAGAGTAACATTTTTCCTTTACTGATTTTTGAAGCGTTATCCACTCTGATAATTCACAGTGATTACTTCTGCTATGCATCAAGTCCTTCATTGTTTTTCATCTACATTTTCCACATTTTTGCTGTGTGATAGATTTCACAGTTAACTCTAGCATGGTGGAAAATGAAACAAATTTGCATGCAGTTGAGAGCTGAGTTTTGTAGAAGCCCAAAATACTAGTATTAATTATTTAATACAAGATCTGCAGCTTAGATGTTATATCTGCTTTGTATTTAGAAAACAAATAAACCTCATCCAGGCATTTGAGTCTTCTCTATGCTTTTAAGCATAGAGAAGAAACAAGAAGTCTGGGGGTCCAAGCAAGATGTTAAAGCTAGTATTTGCACAGATGATGACTCCTCAGTACTCAGCTTGTAAAGACAACTCACATCTTTAAAAGTTCTGTATTTATACTGTGTGAAAGTGTGTAAAAATCAGTTTTATCTGTAATTGTTTGGGTTTTTTTACCTGCTAAGTGGTGTGAAGACTCACATGCAATTAAGAAGTGGTGTTTTATTTTTGCTGTTTATACTTTGAATTTTGGCAACCTCCTTTCTTGTGAACAATTCTCTGCACATACATTCATTGAGCATGAACTCTTGTTACATGCATTTCTCTCTACTGATTTCATTCCAAGTTTGTCTTCTTTGAAAAAACTTTGAAATGTGAAATGAGGATCTGCATGTATCAAAAAGTAAGTTCTGAAAAGTCCAACAAAATGCAGTGAGTTTAGACAATATTTTCCAAATATTTGTTCCTCTGAAACACTTGCGGCAAGCTTTGCACCATCTTAGCAATCATTAAACTATATTTCAAATTTCTTCTAAATTAGGCTTGCATTAAAAGTTTAGAAATTTTTATAACGGCAGGTCCAAGATATGTTCCATCTATTATTTACCAGCAGATAAGACAGAATGTGTAAGCAACTTGGTTTTATTAGTCCAATTGATGTTTCAGTACCCCTACAGTTTTGATTGTTTCATAAGATTCTGAGTCATAGTCCTAAAATCCTTCTTCATACAAATTACATAACTTTTACAGCAAAAAAAAAATTTTGAAAATTACTTTTTTGGGACTTAAAGTATAGCTAGACATATATGTCTCAATTAGTCTAGCTGACTCTGAAAAAATAGAGGGCTGGAGTCTGCAGTGAATTGGACCTTTATTTTTCTGTCAGTATCTCTTATGCTCATCATAACACCTTTAGATGTCTCTTTATTTTTTCCCTCCAATTTTTTCCAGGAGAGAAAAGCAAAATTCCATGGGTGAATATGTCATGGGTGGAAGATGTATTTGGGAGAGTCTTAGGATCTCATGTCTGGAGGAATTTTTATACCCCTCTAATCCCACAGGCTCCAGGACATCATACAGTTATTTTTGCACTAAAGTAACAGTGCTTATTGTGACCTCCATTCAAGATAAATTATTTAGATACAAAGTTTCTAGCCTTCCTTTTGTTGTATATTATTGCTATACTCAACATTCTGGCATTCCTTAAAACACTTGGGTTTCATTCACACCTCTAACCATGAGTCCTCTGAGGATCTTATTTCTCATATGAGAGTAACAATGTAGACAACAAATGTACAGGTGGAAGGTTAATTCCATACTCAAGTAGCATCAGGTTAAGGCCTTGGCAAAAATTAGAAGTACGTTTATAGGGAAAAGTCATAATGTTTTTCTAATTATTACAAGTAGTGTAGATGAATTTTTATTTATCCATAATGTTCTCCACACAATGATTCACTCTTACAAATAGATTAAAAATATTCAATTAACTTTAAAATATTCCAAGAGAAAAATCAGTTTGTTGAACTGAGGGGCTAGAGGGACTTTTTCAAATGATTAAATATTTTCCTGTGGTGGGCGGGGAGGGGGACTTGTGGGTTGTAAGGTCAGA
>VYZP01010412.1:0-12995 GCA_013400635.1 Hypocryptadius cinnamomeus
TAACCAGAACAAAAAGTAAGCTTGCTTTCAAATACTTAATAAACCCAGAATTATTTTCAAAAAATGTGAATGTCTTACTTAGATTTTTTATTTATAAACTTATAATGTACACTGAAGCATTACCCATATTTTACCTAAGGATATAGTACATATATTAATAGTATAGTATTTCTTCTAGCAACAAAAATCTGATCTCTGTTAAGCATTAATTTTCCAGAGCACTTTAATAGCTTAACATGACAAAATTCTTCGAATTATTACACAAAACAAAAATAAATTATCTTAAGACCTATACCCCTGAAACAATAATTACAATAGAAAAAAAATATTTAACAACAAATGCCAGAGTGAAGGAATTTTAAGTATTAGTAAGCGGTTCACAAATACCATTACAAAATACACCAATATCAAGAGATAACTAAATTAATAAGCCACACTACCAATCACACCAATGGTTTGTCTTTCTAATAAGAACTTTTTCTAATAATAACTTTTTCTAAGAAACTGAGATATAAAATGAGGTAGCATTTTCAAGGTACCTTTCCCCTCAGAATGCAAAGAGAAAACTGCAGTAAAAATTGTTGCCTAATAGTAAGTAATTTTAAGTCTCTTTCCAGTAAATCTTTCCCCACCAATCTCTTCTGACCTCATATTAAACTCAAAAGCCCTGAAATAGAATAAGTTCCTTCTTCTCTTTTAATTTATTTCCTCTTTAGCAAATTTTTGCAAGTTAAGAAAAATCTATAAAATTAATATATGTATTATGTTACACATAATATGTGTCACCACATATATACATAAACATCTAAACAGCTGTAATCCTAATTATGTAAGTTATCAGACACAGTTTCCCCCTATGGTTCATATGAGGCAGTCAATGAAGGAATTGGTATACATAACATAGAACTATAGACTTCTCTGCCTAACATCTGAAGTAAAAGCGTTATAAGATGTAATGCAAGTTAACCTATGCCTAAACACTGCAGCAAGCTTCAAATTCTATAAGACTGCTACAGCAGATAGACCCAGCTGCTAGCCACAAGTTCTAATTGTGGCTCTCAGATGGAAATGGCTGTCCTTTCACAATTCAGAGAAAACACATTGCATGTTAGTTCTCTGAAAGACCAATGTATCTGTCTCGGAGACCCACATGTACAACCAGTAAAATCCAAGAACATGTATTACTACTAAGTATGTCAAGTTATTTTGTTTCACTAGGGATTGTCAAATCAGTTGAATTAAAGAGCAGAAAATATCTTTACTATCTGTATCATAAGAATTAGCTCCTACCCCACTTTCTTGAAGAAAATATACTAATATCACATTAACACAACACATTTTACTGATAAATGAACTTTGCATAAACTATTACAGCATTCCTCCAGTAACAGACACATGTGTAACATGAAATAAATCTTTAGCTGCCTTTTGTTCAACTTTTTTATAATGCTGTATTCCTTAAAAATATGGGCCAATGTGGTACAGAAAATGAATTCTTATCCACCACTATTTCTTCAAAATATGAAGAGGTCAGTGTTTAATGATTTTGTTCATTAGAAGCATAAACAAGTATCTGTAAACTAGGAAAGCATCTATCCTGTTATCAACTCATACCTCCTTCAAAAATAATTAAAGAAGCTTCCCTAGGTTCTTCATTGTATCTAAGGAGTTCAGAGTTTAAGTTCTCTACTGTTTGGAATTTCACAATATGCAGTGAGTTTTTCTTCAAGCAGCACTTTTTAAATTCCTAAGAACCAGAAAACAACTTTATGCAATCATCGTATTATTTACAACTGTCCTATCATCTTGGAATATTCTGGAATCACCTACCTTACATCCATTTTTTTAAAAGATATTGATGATACAGTTAACAAGACCTTCTGTATGTTTAAGTCTATCAAAGAAGCAACCTCACATACCTATGTATATAATTTATCAATTTCAAACATAGACCTGCCTTACCACAATAGGTGGTATTCACCTTCTCTTCCTTAACTCAAGAGATCATTACATAAGCAAAGCAGGTAAACAAGGCAATGATCTAAGACTGAGCATCTGCCCAATTTACCACAAAGAAATAGATTTGCCTTACATACTTGGGATACATGTATATCACAATGTATTCAACCAAATTGCCTGTTAAAGCTGTTCAACCAAAAATCTAAGATTACAGAGAAAGGACAGTAGAAGTTTCATATGCAGGAAGTACCTTTAGCTCTGAATCTTACCTCCTACTGGTCCAGCTGAGTTAATGGTACAGAATATAACTCTGATTCAAAAAAGCAATTAAATGCATGTTAAATACAAAATATGATAGGTAGCCCCAAAAGGCAAGAGAACCAAACACTGATTTCAAAGAGCTCTTTCAGAAGTTCCTCAAATAGTCTTGGGGTTCCCAACATATTAAGCTTCTCATATTTTATCTTTGTATATTGTATCTTTTCAAATATTTTTCTGTTGAACTCAAGTAAGTCTTCTGTACTTATGTGTCTTTCCCTTTAAAAGAAAAGAATGTATCAGGGTGATTTCATAGCACTATGAGCTCAAAAAAAAACCTTCACTGAACTACTTACTATCTTAGCTTTTTAGTAAAGTTTGCCACTGTGAAGCAATCATAACCCATCTGTTTGGTTTCGTCAGCTGAAATAAACAGAAGTCATCTTAAAAAAAAAAAAAACAAAACTTGCCATGACTTTGGCTCCCCAAAATGCAGATAATTAATACTGTAGAGATCCATGTCTTCAGTGTGCCACGCAAATGTTGTTTTCCACATGCCAAAATAAAGATATGGTGTATTTACACCCTCAATAGAAATCCCACACTCTTCTCCTACAACATCCAGTATTGTATTAAGATGGGCAATATTCCATTCCTCAATACCCTGAAAAAGATACATAATAGAAACATTACTAAGCTTATAAAGCAATGCAATTTTATATAACAGTCCCAGTCAAAAGTTATACACTTGATGTAGCCTTTCAAAAGACAGTCTGTTCATACCTATTTGTAAGCACTTTAAAAGACAGTTGAAGTTACTTGAAAAATTCTCTTGACCTTAATCAGTATTAGATCAGGTTATAGGTCTGAGATGTTCAGAGCAGAGAATATAAAAAGTTCCTATCTGGTTTACAATTTTATATCAAATCTAACATGGATTGAAACACCATACACCATACTACATACAAAAAGGTACACAAAAATAGAAACAACAGCTGCAGACAAAACCCTCAATGAGTTGATAGCTGTAAGCCACTAAGTTTTACAGGACTTATCTATGCTTTTTCGTTACTTACAAAATATCAGATAGTATGAAAAAATGGTTTAAAAAATTATTTTACATGCATAAATATACTATTTCTCTGGAAAGTATAAAAACTAAAATGATTACTTCAGATGTATTTCTAATCATAATGATGTACTGCGTAAGAAATATACAACAGAAGAAATCTGTTGATTTCAGGGGATTTAAGCTGTTTCCTATGTTATTCCCCATAAAATGCTTATATTAAAAGTCATTCATAAAGCAATACATGTAGCTTTTGTTGCACTTCAGATTCAACTGCAAGCTGCAATACTAATTTCAGGTAATACAGCATGTAAGAGACAGTATAACCGAGATCAAAGCTACAAAATTGAAGAGAAAAAATTAGACTTCACTATAACAGCAATTATTAGCACCTCCAGGGAAGACATTAGCTGGTGCTCAAGCAGTCAGAAAACCAAGAAATATAATCAAAACTATTAAAAACTCAATTCAGACAAGTTTTATTGGGAAGACAACCTCTACGAACACTCTTAAGCATGAGCCGCTCTCATCAATCACTAAATCTACAGTTCTGGTAATCTTACTGGGGTACGAACTGGTGGCAGATTGCAGTCCTGATGCAGCTGATTAAGCATGATGATATTTAATAGCTGGACAGATGGAATAGTAAGAATATAGGTTAAAGCAAGAAGTCATGAAAATTTAATACACTCAGTTTTGATTTGTTTTCTGAGATTTTTATGTCAAGCATGTTATTTACGAAGCAGCTAGAATTGCTAGACAAGAAGGTAACATCTGTATGAAGCTGAGATTTCTCACTGAACAAGCACTTCTAACTGCCTGCTTTGGCTATTTCACTTATTAAGAAGTACTGAGGTATTTGGAATTTTACAAATGAGTAACAATGTTTACAGAATTATTTCATTTCAGACAGCCTTTTTCTTCTTTTAAAATGGAAGCCTTGGGCTTGATGCATTTGTGAAACAAAAAGGCACTTGAAATTTAAAAAGTATAAAAATTAAATTTATATCCTAATAAAAGAAAAAACACCAATGTGAACTCAAAATAGTAGACACTTGTAAAATCTGCAACTTTCAAATATAAAAACTGGCAGCAGCAAGTTAATACAGCTGTAAAATAAAAATATGAAGCAATCATTTTTAAGTAATAAGTCCTCAAATTAATTTACAAATTTTATTTTTTTAAATCACATTAAATTTATCTCTGTTTACAAATTTTGCAGTTCATTTGGAGAAACAAATTAATACAGCAAACAGCAGTGATTCAACCACAGATACATATACTGGATTAGAAGAAAACAAGAAATACTTGTAAAAATCAACTGTTAACCTAGGTAATTACTCTGACAGTGGCCAAACAGTGTAAGTGCTGTAGCAATTTGCACTTGAAGGTTCTTCAGACAGAAGATGTGTTATCATTCTATTTAACAGTATTTCATGGGCTTTTTTACCCATTATTCATCCCATCGCAACATTTCACCCATGTAAGATTCTAGTAACCCTAACATCTTGAAATCTTAGTCTTCTACTAAGAATTAAGTAATAGCTAAGAGATTGTTTTTTTAAACAACACATCTCATCCTTGCACACTACGTTAAATCGTATCACAACTAGTCACCAAGCAAACCACTAGTGATCTGACCTCAAACAAAAGCAATTCCTATCATGGAGATCAATCCTAGAAAAAATAACTTGCTTCAAATACTAAACAAACAACAACAACTTCTGCATTCAAGATAGATGAGCTACTTCCTTTTCCTAAAGACTATTTTGGACAAAATATTCTTAGCCCAAAAGGAAATGTTCACTGAAACTGGCCAAAACACTAAAATCACCCTGATTAATTTCAACTCCTCCTACATTCCTTAGACTTAAAACAATAAATCAGTTTCATATTTATGCCTAGACTGTTACAAGTAATTATTACAAATTATTATTAAAGATGTTACTTTACCTCACAGATCTTTTCTTAATATTCAAAAACATTAAGTAAAATGCTTATACTACTACAACATAAAATATTTATTCTTATTTTTACAGTAGTTGTATAACCAGTTTTAGATGTAGCAATTGCAATGCACACTAAAAAGATCCCAGCTGTAAAAGCACATTTTAATAGGTCAATACATAGCCATACTTCACAAATTTGAACTACATTTTTGCAGGTTATGCTATATTTAATAACAATTGTTAGAACAGCAGTACATATATTACTTGACTATAACATGTATCTGGTAGTTTCCTACAAATACATTTAGACATTATCATCTCTTCAATGTTACAAAAATACAAAATATTTATTCTCCTCAGAATATCACAGTACTACCAGAATATTATAATAATTTCAAAAGAATATGTCAAGATACTATTTCTAATTTATCCACCATTTCTGATGGCAAATTCTTTAAAGAATACCTGTCATCACTGACAACTGCACCGCACACAATCCAATACCTTGAAAAATTTTACTTTTCCGCAGTTTTCCTTCTATAAGATTACAAACAGGCTTGAAATACCTTACCAATTACGATCATCGCTACACATATTACACTTACCTTGTATTTCCACAGAGAAATATTTTAAGGTACATAGTAGCTTATATGGAAGACTACTATTTCAATCTTCAGTCATTTTGAAAGTGATTCAAACTTACTGTAAATTACTATAAAGAGCTTTCATTACTCTTAACAGCCTTTGCATTTGCTTTTAATGCAATGTGGAGACAAAGTGGGACACTTGACAAGCATTTCTCATCTGAACGCCTGCACACTTTTGAAGGAGTTGACCCACTGCTTTCCCAAAAACACAAAGAGTAATGTTTATCTCAGCGCATTGGTAAAAAGCGAAGTTCACAGCCGAAAGCTCCAAACTCTTTGCAAATAAGAATAAAAAAAGCTTCAAGTGCAACAATGTTTTATTTTTTTTTAAGTACTTACAAAAATTACATGATGTTAGTCTTTTCACTTTACTTAAACCAGTCAACACTATAACGAACATGATTTCTGTATGCATACATTATTACACACAATCTTTTTTCAGTGTTAAATTTTTCTTTTGATTATCTCACAGCATCATTTCAATATTCATCTGGGGAACAAGACATCAGTTGCACAACTAAGACTGAAGAGACCTTATGGCTGACTGTAACAACCCCAAAAATAAAGAGTAAAAAACTTAATTAAGCAACAGAGTGAAAAGGAACACAACAAACATTAGAGAAAAATTTGTGGTTGGTAACCCACTCCTCTCTCCACATAACCTTTCACTCACATCAATGAATACAATAAAGCTACTGCCAGGCTTTTACTGCGCCTTGGAAGTCATTAAAACAGAGGGAAGAAAAATGGTATGAGCAAAATCTCTTACACCATAAACACAAAGATTAGGAAATACAAATAATCTCCCTCATTAGATTATTTTTACTTCTCATTATTTCTAAGGATATAGTCATTGCTTTTTAAGCCCCCTTTTGAAGGGTGGGCAAGTAGATTCTTTGGCAATCACACCAGAACCTAAATTACTGCTCATACTGATCTCAATGATGAGTAGATCACAGAAAAGGACATTATAGAATAGAACAAATACAATAACTTAGGTTGGAAAAGACCTTTAAGGTCATCCAAAACCACCATTAACTTGGCTCTGCCAAGGCTAAACCATGTTCCCAGGCGCCATACCTGGAGGTCTTTTAAATATGCTCAGCGATGGCAACACAGGTACTTCCCTGGGCAAGCCTGCCCCAGTGATTGCTACTAATTCCTTTCCATGAAAAACCTTTTCCTAAAATCCAAAGTAAATCTCCCCACTGGCACAACTTGAGGCAGTTTACTTTAATCCTGTTGCTTGCTACCTGGGAGAAAAGGCCAACCCCCATCTGGCTACCACCTCCTCTCAAGCAGCTGCAGAGAGTGATAAGGTCCCTCCCTCTCCCAGCCTCCTTTCCTCCAGGCTAAACAACCCCAGCTTCCTCAGCTGCTCCTTATAGGACTTTTACTCCAGACCCTTCACCAGCTCCATTTCCCTTCTCTGGACATGCTCCAGCATCTCAACATCCTTCCCGAGCTGAGGCCCAGAACAGGACATAGCATTCAAGGTGTGGCCTCACCAGCTCTGAGTACAGGGGGACAATCCCTGCCCTGCTCCTGCTGGCCACACTATTGCTGGTACAGGCCAGGATGCCATTGGCCTTCTTGGCCACCTGGGCACTGCTGGCTCATGTCCAGCTGCTGTCACCAGCACCCCCAGGTCCTTTTCCTGTGGGCAGCTTTGCAGCCACTCTGGCCCAGCCTGTGGCACTGCCTGGGGTTGTTGTGACCCAAGGGCAGGACCCAGCACTGGGCCTTGTTGAGCCTTATGCAGCTGCCCTTAGCCCACAAATCCATCCTATCCAGATCCCCCTGCAGAGCCTTCCTGCCTCCAACGGAGCAACATCCCATCCAACTTGGTATCCTCTGGAAATTGACTGAGGGTGCACTCATACGTATGCTCCCCACATCTTATACATGGGACAAGGTAGGAATAAGGAATTGTCCTGTCAGGAGAAATAAAACTAAGAGGAGAGAAATGAAAGTAAAGTGTGTCTGTCAGACAGCAGCTGAGGAGAGTGGTGAGAGAGACACAAAACAGTATTTATACACGCGTCTTCCAAACATGGTTTTTCTCTGCAGAATAGCAGACGCCATTGTCAGCACTGAATTCAGACGTGTTTTATGACTCGTTATAAACTTTAAATTGGCCACTTTTCTTTGGAACTACTTTTGAAACCAAGAAGATTTCAACCCCTCCCCAGTAGCTAGATCAGTCCATGTAGGGATCATGCCTTTTCTAGACTTACCTACACAGACACTCTCCAACAAAGCACTGCCATTAAATGAAACAGCAACTAGAATGCAAATAACAGAATGATATTTCCAGCAAACCTTCAACCTTCTCAAATTATAGAACTTATTTTCTGTAACGCTCTATAGAGTGCACAGAACACTTGTTTTCACAGATTATTTCCTTATCTGTAAAGCCTTAATCTGAGTTCAAAGCCATCAAATAACAATTAAGACATTTTAAAAAGATTTTAAACAAATACTACAAGGATAAAATTGAATCATTCATGGTAGCTGTTCAACTTCAAAGCATGCACTTATAGTTTTGTTTCTTTATTTCTTTGTTTTCATTTGGGTTTGGTTTTTTGGGGTTATTTTGGGGGGGTTTTTTGGTGGGGTCTTTTTCTCTTTCATATAACATGGCCTTTAGAAAATTTTGCCCCATCTTCCAATTCCCTCAGAACTCATCATCCTGTGGTCTAAAAAAGCAAATACTACAAAACCTATAATTTCTCTGGCAGAATGCCAACAAGGTGTTAGATTTCACAAACAACAACACTGCTTCTTAAATTATCTAAATAGAAAAAATCAAGGTTCTGTCACGCTTCAGATACAAAAGTCTCAATAAAAAATTGATTGCCTCCAAGTGGAAAAGAAAATGTAATTGGTAAACTGTTAAACTAATTTACAGAGCATAGCAGTACTTCTCACTAATTTTGATGGTCCACATACATGTATGTGTCACATTTTCCTTCGGTTCCTAGTAGATTTTACATGAAATTCTGTCAGATATTTACCGCAAGTGTAGTATCTGTAACACACCATTTTCTACAATATGTATTTCGTAAAAAGTAAGCATTTGTTTTGTTTCTTGCAAATAAGCTGCCATGACAAACTAATCTCACCATATGCTTTCACCTGAATGCTGCCCAAAATGTCAGTGAGTTGTATTCATCTCCTTTTCCCAAATAATCACAATCCTGAAGGAAATTGAATGAACATGACAACAAACTCCAATTTCAAACAAAATCAAAAAGATCCTTCTTAATACTATTTTCAAGCACTGTGACATGAAAAACATTAGTTGTGCAAGTACACCATCTGCTGGCCAAAAATTAACTGCAGCAAAATTATTCTGAGACAACATATTGATCAGTGGCATCATAATTTTCCCACCGACACTTTGGTACCAGACTATACTCCTTCTTTTCCTCTACACACCAAGTGGGCTGTGCACCAGCACCTGGCTGTCACATTGAGTGCTCAATCTGTTCACATTCCTTAACATCAACTCCTTTCACTAACATTTCTCCTTTGTTATTTGTTTTTAAATGATACCCATTTTATTATAGACATCAAGGTTTCTTTATTCTACCTTTTATTGCTTTCTTCCACAGTGACTGCAACTTTCAGCGCTTTGTTTCCTTCTTCTAGGCACTTAACATCTGAGTTAGGATCCCTAAATGCTGCTTTTCTCACTTTCCTCTTTGCTTTTATTTGACCTCCCTCCCTCATCTTTTCAAGAGTGTAATTCTGTAAGAAGGAGATCTCTGACCTTCTTTGACCAATCAGCACTTTCAAATTGGATATTATTGCATTCATTCTCTTTTCTTTGGAAATGCTGCTTATGCAAGAGTAAACTAAGATACTTAACACAAAAAAAACCCCACAATCCAAAAAAAGAGTACATTCATAAAAAGTTATACCATAAGACATATCTGCCAACAAGAAAGACACAAAGATCCGAGAAGAAAAAGGGTAAGCTTCTATTTCTTGCAACACTTTTTCTGTGTCTTGTTTTGGTCTTCATAAAGCAACAGCCACCTGGAATGTCTCTCCACAGAAACATTCCAAATTAGAATCTTCAATAATTTTCTAAACAATTTCTTAAAGCAGCTATGTGGACACACAAGGGAATTTGAACTTGCTTTCTCTAAACAACATACCATTGGACATTCTTAGCTGTCTTTCAAAGATCACATAACTCAGTGCAAAAACTGAGTTGCCTTCAGCCATATTGGCTGACTGCATTTATCTCTGGACAGTCCTCAATTTGTCTTCTTTGAAGAACTGTGAAACACCAAGAGAGCCTCAGACCATCTGCCACAGCAAAATTACATTTTTTCCTAATGACTGGAAAACACAGTTACACAGAACATGAAATAATCCAAGAACTTCACATACGGTACTTTCTTTTCATACAAGTTTATCCTGTATTTTTTAAATCCTCAAATATTTTCTGAAATGCTAATATATCTTCTCTTAGTCTCATTACTTAAATAATCCTTTAGAAATCTAGTTCCTGTCTTACTTACATAGCCTAACTGGTATCAATGGATGTCTGTAATTCTTTGGATAATGAGATCTGTTTCAAAAGTCCCTTTATTATCCATGGAGATCTTGGCAAGTAACCAGCAAAATTAATTTCCTTAGGAAATTTTAATTTCATCTGTTTTAATTGAAAGGTAAACAGTATGAGTAAGTACATTTCCAGGAAACTGCAGACATTCCAAGCATGAAGTACAGCTACCCATATTCCTCAGTGAAGAGATATAAAAGTATCCATATTTTTAAATAAAACTTAGTTTAAATATCTCTAAGTGTCCACAGATACACACAGGAAACACACTAGAACATTAATAAACAATTAAATAAATAGGAAGAAATCTCAAAGTTCTGGAGAGTTCGAAGTGAAGACAGGGAAGAGTCATGATCAGGAAGAGTAGCAATATTCTACTGTCTAAGGACAGAACTGTCTGACTCTGGCAGATGTAGAGTTAATTTCAACCTTGGCTGGAGGCTTTAAGGAGTAACACAAAGATTTCAAAAGACAGACTCTCAGTCACAAATCAAGAGTGTATCCTCTAAGTAGAGTACCCCTTAAAAGAGGGCTGGAAGGGATAAACTTCATAAAAAACTATGCATACTTCATCATAAATGCTCCCATTGATATCTGCTCCATAAATTGGTGCCACAAAAGTCAAGTTCTTCCAGTATTTACGCTCCAGATCTTCATAGTCTACATATCTTGGAGTGCGGTATCTGCAGAGAAAGAGTTAGGCAAAGGTTCATCACCATCTTTCAACAACCGCCTCTACAATGGACTGTGCTTCTATGCCATGGACAATAGACTATGCTATGAACCTTCTAGATGAAGTCACTTTATTTCAAATTCTCTGAAAGAGAAGAATTACCAGATGTCCTGAATTCTTAGTTTCATGATTAACCATATCATGGAAACCTCCTACCTGACAGCTACAGTAATTAAAGCCATCCACCAACCCATACAATATTTGCTTCAGTCTCCAGCAGTAAATCAGCCCATCTACCAACCATCCTTAGCCTGAGCTCCTCCCTTTTATTTCTTTTCTGTAAAAAAAGACACATATGGAAAACACAATTAACAAGTATTTATTGTTTTCCTACCTCACTACCAGCTCTCCAAAGACTCAGATACAGGTCCTGTACAAGCTCAGAACAATGTAAACTAACTCAGCCATGCAGCCCTCATGGGCAAAACCAATACTTTCTTCTCTTCTTCTTTCAAGAAAAGCTGTTGTTTCAAACAGCTGATACAAAAAAAATTCTACAATGCAGAGAAAATAAATATTTAAGGGAACTTTTCTTTTTACTCATTTGTAACAGCACAAGGTACGTAACATACACTTACATGCTTAAATATACTTATGTAAATACTTTTGAAAGGTTACTCTTTCAGCCTTTCAAAATCTTGTGGGAACAACACCAACACACTACCATAGAAACATCTATCAACAGGTTTGCTTCAGGATCCTTTGTCAGACCTCTGTACTTCCATATTTAAGTCTTCAGAAAAGAAAACTTACTCCCCCGTTACTGCAACTCTGAGAACTACAGTTTCATAGTAGAACTGCCAGTATGCTACACTTGAACAACTGGAAAGAAAATCCAAACATACAACACTGATACCAGGTACATTTACATCATGTAATAACTCTGAACAGAGACTAAAAAAAAAGAAAAAAAAACGCAGATTGTATTTCTGTTGGGCCCTGAGTAACACACACATACAAACTCCTTGATTACAGAATGCAGATATGCTCCTATTTCCCAGAGGTCAAGTAGAGAAGCACTTTGGCTCAATGGAGAGCTGCAAATGCCTAAACAAGTAAAAGATTAAATGCATTAGACTGAGTACACTTGATCCTTTTAAAGGCAACTGTGATTTAATTTAGCCCTTCATGGCCCTTCTCTCTTACTCAAAGGAAATAGGTAACACCCTAACACTCAAGAAAAAAATCTTTAACAGAGAAGTCTTCTCCTTTAAGGAGCAAAATTATTTTTATGGAACTACAGAGGCTCTCAGCTACCTGATATTTTAAGAAATATCGACTGCAGTAAGAGTGTCACAGAATGTTATGTGACACATTTTCTCAAGAGCAGTGACAAATATTTGGAAAGACCTACAGCTAGTAATAGACAGGAAGTCCTCCCAACTGTTCTACGTTTGCATGCAAAATTAAGTTGCCATCTGATTTCAGCAAAAACCATAAAAATTTAAATCAGAAACACTTTCAAAACATATTCCATGATGAATATAATAAACTTAACAAACACTATGATACAGATTAAAAACTTCACAGCATTTCTGCATTAATTAATTATTTTAAGAAATTAGTGTACCTCAACTTATTAAGGGTTAATAAAATGTAAGCTTTAACATCTATGAAAAAGTATTATTGAAAATCACATCAAATACAATATAGGTCTTATGATTTACTATCACCTCTAATATTTACTAAACAAATAATTTCAAGAACTACAATATAGGTTCCCATTTCCAATTACTAGAGAAAGAATACTGTGCACCAAACTTAATTTTGCAAGTAATTATATATATATATATATATATAT